>JAHFZB010000841.1:0-25000 GCA_036884735.1 Huso huso
ATATTCTCCCTACAATTGGTTTTCAGTGTTACTTTAATAAAATAATAAAGTATTTATGATCAATTGCATTTGAAATTGTTCAGACTGCCTTTATATGGATTATAATGATCTTACCTGCTTCAACCTTCTCTTTCTCCTGTTTTAAAGTCTCTAAAAGATAGAAAATGAAAAGTTGAGTTTGTATTTCCGCTCATTAACACATGTGATGCAATACAATGGTTTAATTTAATAAAAAGAATATTGAGATGAATGTATTAATCTTGCCATTTTGCTTCTGAAGATCCTCCTTTTCTAAAAGACACAAACAAAGACAGCTTGGTTAGTTTTGCTAGTTTAGAACAGTTGTGATTCATCATTAAGGGTGATGTGACTAGATTTCATTGCATTTGTAACATTATTAATATACTTAGAAGACCAAATATGGGAGGTGCCCAAAGCATTATTTTGTCGTAATTTTATTAGTGATAAGTACATAAGAAACATAAGAAAGTTTACAAACGAGAGGAGGCCATTCAGCCCATCTTGCTCGTTTGGTTGTTAGTAGCTTATTGATCCCAGAATCTCATCAAGCAGCTTCTTGAAGGATCCCAGGGTGTCAGCTTCAACATTACTGGGGAGCTGGTTCCAGACCCTCACAATTCTCTGTGTAAAAAAGTGCCTCCTATTTTCTGTTCTGAATGCCCCTTTATCTAATTTCCATTTGTGACCCCTGGTTCTGTTTTTTTTCAGGTCAAAGAAGTCCCTGGGTCGACATTGTCTATACCTTTTAGGATTTTGAATGTTTGAATCAGATCACCGCATAGTCTTCTTTGTTCAAGAAGACGCCATCATTTTTGTTAAACATTCTTCCTGCAAATTATTTATGCACGTACCTTTCCCCAGTCTCTCATTCTTGCCTTTTAAACTGTCTAAAACAGAAAAGAATGAAAAGTTGAGTTTGTATTTCCGCTCATTAACACATGTGATGCAATACAATGGTTTAATTTAATAAAAAGAATAATGAGATGAATGCATTAATCTTGCCATTTTTCTTCTGAAGATCCTCCTTTTCTAAAAGACACAAACAAAGACAGCTTGGTTAGTTTTGCTAGCTTAGAACAGTTGAGATTCATCATTAAGAGTGATATGACTAAATTTCATTGTATTAGTTACATTATTAATATACGTAGAAGACCATAAATGGTGAAAAAGCTCAATCGCGTTGTCCAATGGATGATTTTGTCTTTGTTTCATTAGCGGTACAGCATTTCCTCATTTCAGTTTTAAATGTAGTTCAATCACAACAGAGACGTGTGTTTGTAACTCTAATATTCTCCAAACAAACTGCAGAGCATTTAGAATTAGAACTACTAGGGTTTCTGATAAAGGGAGATTGAAATGGAAACTTTCTGTCTGCAGATTATTTATACACTTCCCTTTTACCAGTCTCTTTCTCCCTTTTTAAACTTTATATGGATTATAATGATCTTACCTGCTTCAACCTTCTCTTTCTCCTGTTTTAAAGTTTCTAAATGATAGAAAATGAAAAGTTGAGTTTGTATTTCGGCTCATGAACTCATGTGATGCAATACAATGGTTTAATTTAATACAAAGAATAATGAGATGAATGTATTAAACTTGCCATTTTGATCCAGAAGACACTCATTTTCTAAAAAGACACAAACAAAGACAGCTTGGTTAGTTTTGCTAGTTTAGAACAGTTGAGATTTATCATGACGAGTGATATGACTAGATTTCATTGCATTAGTTACATTATTAATATACTTAGAAGACCAAATATGGGAGGTGCCCAATGCATTATTTTGTCGTAATTTCATTAGTGATACAACATTCCATCATTTTTGTTAAACTTTCTTTCTGCAAATTATTTATACACTTACCTTTTCCCAGTCTCTCATTCTCGCTTTTTAAAATATCTAAAACAGAAAAGAGTGAAAAGTTTAGCTTGTGTTCTGGTTCATTAACTCATGCAATTCAACACACACAGAGAACCAGCGATGCTATTATTCATAATGAGAAAATAATACAAACAGGAATCCAATGGTTCATATTATTATACTTCTAGGTACTACTGTCTCATCAGTGTGATGAACTGAGGAAAGAAAGACGGGATTATTAAAAAATAAAATTAATATTCTTACTCCGGTCCTGTTGAAGTTCTTCACAATCTAGGTATGAAACACAGAAACCATTTCATTAGCGGTATAGCATTCCCTCATATTGAGTTTTAAATGTAGTTCAATCACAACAGAGACATGTGTTTTTAAGTCTTTAATATTCTCCAAACAGACTGCAGAGCATTTAGAATTAGAACTGCTAGGGTTTCTGATAAAGGGAGATTGAAACTGAAACTTTCTTTCTGCAGATTATTTATGCTCTTACCTTTTACCAGTCTCTCTTTCTCTCTTTTTAAAATTTCTACAACAGAAAAGAGTGAAAAGTTTAGTTTGTGTTCTGGCTCATGCATACAATAATTTAAGTAATTTAATAAAAAGAATAATGAAATTAATGTATTAATCTTGCCATTTTGCTCCAGAAGACACTCATTTTCTAAAAGACACAAAGACAGCTTGGTTAGTTTTGCTAGTTTAGAACAGTTGAGATTTATCATGAAGAGTGATGTGACTAGATTTCATTGCATTAGTTACATTATTAATATACTTAGAAGACCAAATATGGGAGGTGCCCAATGCATTATTTTGTCGTAATTTTATTAGAGATAAGAACATAAGAAACAAGAAAGTTTACAAACGAGAGGAGGCCATTCAGCCCATCTTGCTCGTTTGGTTGTTAGTAGCTTATTGATCCCAGAATCTCATCAAGCAGCTTCTTGAAGGATCCCAGGGTGTCAGCTTCAACAACATTACTGGGGAGCTGGTTCCAGACCCTCACAATTCTCTGTGTAAAAAAGGGCCTCCTATTTTCTGTTCTGAATGCCCCTTTATCTAATTTCCATTTGTGACCCCTGGTTCTTGTTTCCTTTTTCAGGTCAAAGAAGTCCCCTTGGTCAACATTGTCTATACCTTTTAGGATTTTGAATTTTTGAATCAGATCGCCGCGTAGTCTTCTTTGTTCAAGAAGACTCCATCATTTTTGTTAAACGTTCTTCCTGCAAATTATTTATGCACGTACCTTTTCCCAGTCTCTCATTCTCGCTTTTTAAAATATCTGAAACAGAAAAGAGTGAAAAGTTTAGCTTGTGTTCTGGTTCATTAACTCATGCAATTCAATACACAAAAAGAACCAGCGATGCTTCTATTCATAATGAGAAAATAATACAAACAGGAATCCATTGGTTCATATTATTATACTTCAAGATACTACTGTCTCATCAGTGTGATGAACTGAGGAAAGAACCGAGATTATTGAAAAATTAAAATTAATATTCTTACCGCGTCCTGTTGAAGTTCTTCACAATCTAGATATGAAACACAGAAACCATTTCATTAGCGATACAGCATTCACTCATATTGAGTTTTAAATTTAGTTCAATCACAAAAAAGACGTGTGTTTGTAACTGTAATATTCTCCAAACACACTGCAGAGCATTTAGAATTAGAACTGCTAGGGTTTCTGATAAAGGGAGATTGAAATGGAAACTTTCTTTCTGCATATTATTATTTGTTATTTGTTTATTTAGCAGACGCCTTTATCCAAGGTGACTTACAGAGACTAGGGTGTGTGAACTATGCATCAGCTGCAGAGTCACTTAAACCCGAAAAAGACTGAGCACAAGGAGGTGAAGTGACTTGCTCAGGGTCACACAATGAGTCAGTGGCTGAGTGGGATTTGAAACAGGGACCTCCTGGTTACAAGCCCTTTCTTTAACCACTGGACCACACAGCCTCCATGTATACACTTACCTTTTCCCAGTCTCTCTTTCTCCTTTTTAAACTTTCTAAAACAGAATAGAGTGAAAAGTTTAGTTTGTGTTCTGGCTCAAATAGAATAATTGTAATTTAATAAAAAGAATATTGAGATGAATGTATTAATCTTGCCATTTTGCTTTGAAGATCCTCCTTTTCTAAAAGACACAAACAAACAAAGACAGCTTGGTTAGTTTTACTAGTTTAGAACAGTTGAGATTCATCATTAAGGGTGATGTGACTAGATTTCATTGCATTGGTTACATTATTAATATACTTAGAAAACCAAATATGGGAGTTGCCCAATGCATTATTTTGTCATAATTTCATTAGCGATACAGCATTCCATCATTTTTGTTACACTTTCTTTCTGCAAATTAATTACACTTACCTCTTATCAGTCTCTTGATCTCTCTTTTTAAACGAGCCAAAACAGAAAACAAGGACAGGTTTGTGTTCCGGTGTTCACTCAATTGTTGATTCTCGTCAGTTTTTGCTTCTTTTTCTACTGCGCATGCTCGCCACTGTCTTTCCACTTACTTGCCTGAATATCAAAGCTTTTCAGACCATCCGGCGGGCTTTTGTGGCGGAGTTTCAGTTTTCCGACTGTTTGTCAAGTTCCGAGCAAACATAAGAAATGGCCAGGAAGGATGAGAACAGTCTCAAAACCACGATTCTGACAGTATGAGGAATGTTACGGAAATGAAGCGGCTACCGAAATAACATGGAAAATAAATAAACGAACACATAAATAAATGAACAAATATATAAATAAATAAATACAAACTATAATTTAATACAGTATATATTTTTTTCTCTGTCCTGATGTACTTTGCTTTATTATTGTGTTCTGTGAAATGTATCCTCTCTTGTTTCTCAGAGTCTCCTTAAACACGCTCCGCCTTTACACCTTTCGATCCCACCTGTCAGGTGACTGAAATCCTGAAATGACGTAAAAGCTGTCATTAACATAGAGGTTTCTCATTTAAATACTGATTAGTTGTTCCGCCTTTATGTAAATAACACCCATTCCGCCTGTCGGAAAACAGCAGAAAAGTTTTTCATTTTATGATGGAAACAGCGCTCGGGTTAAGAGTCGGGTTCAAACAGACGGAGCTAGCGTAGTTTTGGACTGTCGGGAGACACGTTAGATATTCAGGGAAACTCTGACAAAACAGCCGCGTGTTTCATGAGATACGGAGAAACAAGAGAAGATACATTTAATAGAACACAGTGATAAAATAAAGTACCTCAGGACAGAGAGAAAACAAAATAAAGTTAGAGCGCTCCTATTTTAATGTAGCCAAACGTATACTGTATTAAATTATAGTCAGTTATGGATGATATTTTATGCCAAAATGAAAAATAAATAAATGAATGCATAAATAAATAAACAAATAAATACATGTCGAAATAAATATACAGACATGTATGTATTTATTTATAGATTTGTTTATGTATTAATTTATGTATTTGTGTATTTATTTTTCATGTTAATTCGGTACATTATCCCTTTCCTCCTCTAAACTCTCTAGCAGCGCATTGAGCTACTCATGTGGAGTACACAGTCATGACAGAATATAAATCATAAGAATATATAAAGAATACATTACCTGTATAACAAGCAAAACAGAGGATGCCTGCTGCCATTAAAATCAGAACAACAACTACAGCAACGCAGAAACACGCTGCAAAATAGACTTCTGTAAACACAAGAAAGCGGAGAAATCCATAAATGAACAAACCTGTGAAAGCGCTGTGTGTGCTGGGTGAGAGAGGCTCTGGATGAAGGGGATGAAGTTAATACAGAATCACATTGCGCCTCTATGATGCAAGTCTATGGAAGCTGGATATAGAAGCGGAGATAAAGACACTTCCGTTCAAATGGACCGAGAAGCTAATTTTCAGGTTCCTCTGTGTGTGTGTGTGCGTGCGTGTGCGTGTTTTGCGTATGCATGCGTGCGGTGTTGCGGTGTCTGGGCGTTACGTTTCCTTCCCCGCGACCGAACAGGGCGAGCATTTCGTGGCCAAATCATATCAAGTCTTGACCACTGTTTTTTTTTGTTTCCGCGATTTCTTTTTGTGTTCTATGGTTCTTCGGTGACGATCGCATGATCAGCTCGTGGTTGTCTAATCTGCACTGTCACGCCACACACAGCTACAGGCTAGCTAAAGAGACACGAGTCTTTTTTTCTCTCTGGTAATTCGTGTTCTGGTGTTTTTAATGTATTTACATTTTGTTTAAAGAAGTTAATTTGTGTGTTTGTAACTCTTTAATATTCTCCAAACAAACTGCAGAGCATTTAGAATTAGAACTGCTAGGGTTTCTGATAAAGGGAGATTGAAATTGAAACTTTCTTTCTGCAGATTATTTATACACTTACCTTTTCCCAGTCTCTCATTCTCTCTTTTTAAAATTTCTACAACAGAATAAGTGAAAAGTTTAGTTTGTGTTCTGAACTTATAATTTAAGTAATTTAGAAAAAGAATATTGAGATGAATGTATTAATCTTGCCATAATTCTTCTGAAGATCCTCCTTTTCTAAAAGACACAAACAAAGACAGCTTGGTTAGTTTTACTAGTTTAGAACAGTTATTTGTTTATTTAGCAGAGGCCTTTATCCAAGGCGACTGACAGAGACTAGTGTGTGTGAACTATGCATCAGCTGCAGAGTCAGTTACATTATTTTGTCTCACCCAAAAGTGATAAGCACAAGGAGGTTAAGTGACTTGCTCAGGGTCACACAATGAGTCAGTGGCCAATGGATTTGAAACAGGGACAGAATCTTAGCAGCTTCAAGCCCTTTTCTTTAAACATTGGACCACACAGCCTCCATGTATACCCTCACCTTTTCCCAGTTCTCATTCTCGCTTTTTAAACTTTCTAAAACAGAATAGAGTGAAAAGTTTAGTTTGTGTTCTGGCTCGAAGTTGAGATTCATCATTAACGGTGATATGACTAGATTTCATTGTATTAGTTACATTATTAATATAGTTAGAAGACTAAACATAGGTGTTTCCAATGCATTCTTTTGTTGTAATTTAATTAGCGATACAGCATTCCATCATTTTTGTTAAACTTTCTTTCTTCAAATGATTTATTTATACACTTACCTTTTCCCAGTGTCTCTTTCTCTCTTTTTAAACTGCCTAAAACAGAAAACAATGAAAAGTTTAGTCTGTATTTTAGCTCATGAACTCATGTAATTCAATACAATATTTAAGAAAAAGAATATTGAGATAAATGTATTAATCTTGCCATAATTCTTCTGAAGATCCTCCTTTTCTAAAAGACACAAACAAAGACAGCTTGGTTAGTTTTACTAGTTTGGAACAGTTGAGATTTATCATGAAGAGTGATATGACTAGATTTCATTGCATTAGTTACATTATTAATATACTTAGAAGACCAAAAATGGTCCCAATGCTCAAACACGTTCTCCAATGGATGATTTTGCATTTCATTAGCGGTACAGCATTCCCTCATTTCAGTTTTAAATGTAGTTCAATCACAGAGACGTGTGTTTGGAACTCTTTAATATTCTCCAAACAAACTGCAGAGCATTTAGAATTAGAACTGCTAAGGTTTCTGATAAAGGGAGATTGAAATGGAAACTTTCTGTCTGCAGATTATTAAAACACTTACCATTTCCCAGTTTCTCATTCTCGCTTTTTAAAATTTCTACAACAGAATAGAGTGAAAAGTTTAGTTTGTGTTCTGGCTTATAATTTAAGTAATTTAATAAAAAGAATATTGAGATGAATGTATTAATCTTGCCATAATTCTTCTGAAGATCCTCCTTTTCTAAAAGACACAAACAAAGACAGCTTGGTTAGTTTTATTAGTTTAGAACAGTTATTTGTTTATTTAGTGATAGGCCTTTAGATTTCATTGCATTAGTGACATTATTAATATACTGAACTAGTCCAAACAGCACCAATTTAGCACAACATTGCAGAGTCATTTACAACCACGTCCTCACCCAAAAGATCTAAGAACACAATGGAGGTTAAGTGACTTGCTCAGGGTGAACAATGATTCAGCCAATATTTGAGTTTGGGATTTGAAATGGAGGGGACCTCCTGGTTATCAAGCCCTTTTCTAAAAGAACCACTGGACCACACAGCCTCCCAACAGTTGAGATTCATCATTGTTGTGATATGACTAGATTTCATTGCATTAGTTACATTATTAATATACTTAGAAGACCAAAAATGGTCCCAATGCGTTGCCCAATGCATGATTTTCATTTTTTTTGTAATTTAATTAGAGATACAGCATTCCATCACTTTAGTTAAACTTTCTTTCTTCAAATGATTGATTTGAACACTTACCTTTTCCCAGTGTCTTCTTTTGCAGATTCTCTTTTTAAACTGCCTAAAACAGAAAACAATCAAAAGTTTAGTTTGTATTTTAGCTCATGAACTCATGTAATTCAATACAATATTTAAGAAAAGAATATTGAGATAAATGTATTAATCTTGCCATAATTCTTCTGAAGATCCTCCTTTTCTAAAAGACACAAACAAAGACAGCTTGTTAGTTTTTCTAGTTTAGAACAGTTGAGATTCATCATTAAAGGTTGATATGACTAGATTTCATTGCATTAGTTACATTATTAATATACTTAGAAGACCAAAATGGTCGTTGCCAAATGCATTCTTCAATGGATGATTTAATTTAATTATTCTTACAGCATTCCTCATTTCAGTTTTAAACTTTCTTTCTTCAAACATTGATTTTACACTTTACCTGTTCCCAGTCACTCATTCTTTTCACTTAAACTGTCTCAAAAACTGAAAACAATGAAAAGTTTAGTTTGTATTTTCCTCATGAACTCATGTGCGCTTTTTACAATATTACAAAAAAATAATATTTTTTATATATATATATATATATATATATAATTTATATATATATATATATATATATATATATATAATTTTGACAATTCTTCTGAAGACCCTCCTTTTCTAAAATACACAAACAAAGACAGCTTGGTTAGTTTTACTAGTTTGGAACAGTTGAGATTCATCATTAACGGTGATATGACTAGATTTCATTGCATTAGTTACATTATTAATATACTTAAAGACCAAATATAGGCGTTGCTCAATGCATTCTTTTGTTGTAATTTAATTAGCGATACAGCATTCCATCATTTTTGTTAAACTTTCTTTCTTCAAATGATTGATTTATACACTTACCTTTTCCCAGTGTCTCTTTCTCTCCTTTTAAAATGCCTAAAACAGAAAAAAATGAAAAGTTTAGTTTGTATTTTAGCTCATGAACTCATGTAATTCAATACAATATTTTAAAAAAAAGAATTTTACATATATAAATATATAATCTTGACAATTCTTCTGAAGATCCTCCTTTTCTAAAAACACAAACAAACAAAGACAGCTATGTTAGTTTTGCTAGTTTGGAACAGTTGAGATTCATCATTAAGGGTGATGTGACTAGATTTCACTGCATTAGTTACATTATTAATATACTTAAGACCAAAAATGGTCCCAATGCGGTACAGCATTCCCTCATTTCAGTTTTAAATGTAGTTCAATCACAACAGAGACGTGTGTTTGTAACTCTTTAATATTCTGCAAACACACTGCAGAGCATTTAGAATTAGAACTGCTAGGGTTTCTGATAAAGGGAGATTGAAATGGAAACTTTCCTTCTACAGATTATTTAAACACTTGCCTCTTCATCTCTTTTTTAAACGAGCCAAAACAGAAAAACAAGGACAGGTTTGTGTTCGGTGTTCACTCAATTTTGCTTCTCGTCAGTTTTGCTTCTTTTTCTACTGCCATAATTCTTCGCCACTGTCTTTCCACTTACTTGCAAATTGAATATCAAAGTTTTTCAGACCGTAACAGTTGGGCTTTTGTGGTGGAGTTTCAGTTTTCCACTATTTGTCAAGTTCCGAAATAAAACATAAGAAATGGCCAGGAAGGATGAGAACAGTCTCAAAACCACGATTCTGACAGTATGAGGAATATTACGGAAATGAAGCGGCTACCGAAATAACATGAAAAATAAATAAACGAACACATAAATAAATGAACAAATTTATAAATAAATAAATACAAGCTATAATTTAATACAGTATATATTTTTTTTCTCTGTCCTGATGTACTTTGCTTTATTATTGTGTTCTGTGAAATGTATCTTCTCTTGTTTCTCAGAGTCTCCTTAAACACGCTCCGCCTTTACATAATTTTCGATCCCACCTGTCAGGTGACTGAAATCGTGAAATGAAGTAAAAGCTGTCATTAACATAGAGGTTTCTCATTTAAATACTGATTAGTTGTTCCGCCGCCTTTATGTAAATAACACCCATTCCGCCTGTCGGAAAACAGCAGAAAAGTTTTTCATTTTATGATGGAAACAGCGTTGAGGTTAAGAGTCGGGTTCAAACAGACGGAGCCAGCGAAGTTTCGGACTGCCGGGAGACACGTTAGATATTCAGGGAAACTCTGACAAAACAGCGCGAAGTTTCATGAGATTCAAGAAACAAGAGAAGATACATTTAATAGAACACAATGATAAAATAAAGTACCTCAAGACAGAGAGAAAACAAAATAAAGTTAGAGAGCTCCTATTTTAATGTAGCCAAACGTATACTGTATTAAATTATAGTTTTGGTTATGGATGATATTTTATGCCAAAATGAAAAATAAATAAATTAATGCATAAATAAATAAACAAATAAATACATTAGAGAAATAAATAAATATACAGACATGTATGTATTTATTTATAGATTTGTTTATGTATTAATTGATGTATTCGTGAATTTATTTTTTCATGTTAATTGGCAAATTATCCCTTTCCTCCTCTAAACTCTCTAGCAGCATGCATTGAGCTACTCATGTGGAGGACACAGTCATGACAGAATATAAATCATAAGAATATAGAAAGAATACATTACCTATAGAATAAGCACAACAGATGATTACTACCACTGAAATCACCACAGCAGCTAATGTAGCGTAGCGTGAAACCCACTTCAGAAGAGTCTTCTGTAACACAAGAAAAGGAGAAATCCATAAATGAACAAATTTCAAAATAGATACTGTGTGTGCTGGGTGAGAGAGGCTCTGGATGAAGGGCTGCGAGTTAATACAGAATCACATTGCGCCTCTATGATGCAAGTCTATGGAAGCTGGATATAGAAAGCGGAGATAAAAGACACTTCCGTTCAAATGGACGAGAAGCTAATTTTCAGGTTCCTGTGTGCAATGCGTTTGCGTGTTTGCGTATGCATGCGTGCGGTGTTGCGGTGTCTGGAGCGTTACGTTTCCTTCCCCAGCGACTCCGAACAGGGCGAGCATTTCGTAGGCCAAATCATATCAAGTCTTGTCCACTGTTTCCTTTCTGTTTCCATGATTTCTTTTTTTGTGTTCTGTGATTCTTGGTGACGATCCTGCATGATCAGCTCGTGGTTGTGTAATCTGCACTGTCACGCCACACACAGCTACAGGCTAGCTAAAGAGACACGAGTCTTTTTTTTCTCTCTGGTAATTCGTGTTCTGGTGTTTTTAATGTATTTACATTTTGTTTAAAGAGGTTAATTCGTGTGTTTGTAACTCATTAATATTCTCCAAACAAACTGCACAGCAATTTGTTAAACTTTCTTTCTTCAAATGATTGATTTATACACTTACCTTTTCCCTGTCTCTTGTTCTCTCCATTTACAATGCCTAAAACTGAAAACAATGAAAAGTTTAGTTTGTATTTTAGCTCATGAACTCATGTAATTCAATACAATATTTAAGAAAAATTATATTGAGATAAATGGATTAATCTTGCCATAAATGTTCTGAAGATCCTTCTTTTCTAAAAAAGACACAAACAAAGACAGCTTGGTTAGTTTTACTAGTTTGGAACAGTTGAGATTCATCATTAAAGGGTGATATGACTAGATTTCATTGCATTAGTTACATTATTAATATACTTAGAAGATCAAAAATGGTCCCAATGCTCAAAACGTTGTCCAATGCTTGATTTTGCCTTCATTTCATTAGCGGTACAGCATTCCCTCATTTCAGTTTTAAATGTAGTTCAATCACAACAGAGGCGGTGCTTGTAACTCTTTAATATTCTCCAAACAAACTGCAGAGCATTTAGAATTAGAACTGCTAGGGTTTCTGATAAAGGGAGATTGAAATGGAAACTTTCCTTCTACAGATTATTTAAACACTTGCCTCTTCATCTCTCTTCTTAAACGAGCCAAAACAGAAAACAAGGACAGGTTTGTGTTCGGTGTTCACTCAATTTTTGCTTCTCGTCAGTTTTTGCTTCTTTTTCTACAGCGCGATGCTCGCCACTGTCTTTCCACTTACTTGCCTGAATATCAAAGCTTTTCAGACCGTCGGGCGGGCTTTTGTGGCGGAGTTTCAGTTTTCCGACTGTTTTTCAAGTTCCGAGCAAACATAAGAAATGGCCGGGAAGGATGAGAACAGTCGCAAAACCACGATTCTGATAGTATGAGGAATGTTACGGAAATGAAACGGCTACCAAATAACATGAAAAATAAATAAACGAACACATAAATAAATGAACAAATTTATAAATAAATAAATACAAACTATAATTTAATACAGTATATATTTTTTCTCTCTGTCCTGATGTACTTTGCTTTATTATTGTGTTCTGTGAAATGTATCTCCTCTTGTTTCTCAGAGTCTCCTTAAACACGCTCCTCCTTTACACCTTTCGATCCCACCTGTCAGGTGACTGAAATCCTGAAATGACGTAAAAGCTGTCATTAACATAGAGGTTTCTCATTTAAATACTGATTAGTTGTTCCACGCCTTTATGTAAATAACACCCATTCCACCTGTCGGAAAACAGCAGAAAAGTTTTTCATTTTATGATGGAAACAGCGTTCGGGTTAAGAGTCGGGTTCAAACAGACGGAGCCAGTGAGTTTCGGACTGTTGGGAGACACTTTAGATATTAAGGGCCACTCTGACAAAAAACAGCCGCGAAGTTTCATGAGATACTGAAGAAACAAGAGAAGATACATTTAATAGAACACAATGATAAAATAAAGTACCTCAGGACAGAGAAAACAAAATAAAGTTAGAGAACTCCTATTTTAATGTAGCCAAACGTACACTGTATTAAATTATAGTTTTGGTTATGGATGATATTTTATGCCAAAATGAAAAATAAATTAATTAATGCATAAATAAATAAACAAATAAATACATGTCGAAATAAATAAATATACAGACATGTATGTATTTATTTATAGATTTGTTTATGTATTAATTTATGTAGTTCTGTGTATTTATTTTTTCATGTTAATTCGGCACATTATCCCTTTCCTCCTCTAAACTCTCTAGCAGCGCATTGAGCTACTCATGGTGAGGACACAGTCATGACAGAATATAAATCATAAGAATATAGAAAGAATACATTACCTGTACGATAAGTACTCCTGATGTTTAATGCCGCTGAAATCACCAAAACAGATAAATTAACAAACATGTGAAAGCGCGCTGTGTGTTTTTCAAAACCTACAGATTAAGTGATCCGGATTTTGTAATCCTAGATTTTGTGATTGAGATTCCTTTAAAAACAAATCGAACTTCGTAAGCATCATTTATAATGTGGGTACAAGCAATCCAACAATGACTGAAAAAACAAATCAAAACGATCTAGATAAAAGAAATCTGGAACACAAAATATCGGAAAACAAAATCCGCATCACTGTTATCCAGATTAAACGTTTTGAAAAACCGCCCCCTGGAGATCGTAGGTTCAAATCCAGGCTATGTCATTGCCGACCATGACCGGGGGTTCCTAGGGGGTGGCGCACAACTGGTCGAGCGCCGCACGGGTAGGGAGGGCTTAGGTCGGCAGGGCAATCCATGGTTCACCGCGCACCAGCGACCCCTGTGGCTGACAGGGCGCCTGCGGGTCTGCAGTGGAGCCGTTCAGATCTGTGTTGTCCTCCGGCACTATAGGTCTGGTGGCATCGCTGTGGATCCGCAGTGCGAAAAATGACGGCTTGGCAGGAAAACGTTTCGGAGGACGCGTGTTGCAGCCCGTTTCCCGTGTGGCAGGGGGGTTGCAGCAGTGAACCAGGATACAAATTATAATTGGGCATTCCAAATTTGGGAGAAAACCAGGTAAAAAAACATTGGTGACAACTAAAATTAAACATTAAAAATATATTACTGCCATAATATACATGATCAGATGCATGTATGTATTTATATTTTAGGTCAGTCGTGATAATGGCTCCAGATAAAAATTACTGCTACAAAAGCAAAGATGAGGATGTCTGAGCTTATTAACCCCCCCCCCCGCACATTGTTTTCCTTCCGTTTTAAAACTCTGCATTGTAACCGTGGTAAGAATGGAGTGATGCGACTGGAGTCTGCTATCGCGAGTGCTGGGAGTCGCTTCCGGCGATGTATTTTACAACCAGAGTTACATTTAAATTCGGGTTCTTCTCTTTGATTTACATTCTTATTGTGTGTTTAAAATTCTACACTCGCGTTGTTTCATTTGTGTATTTATATTGTAGCGCGGAGTAGTATAATGGATTCTGTTTTCATGTATGTGAATTATTCACGCACTCGATTTGCTTGTGTTGTTCTTTGATTTTGTGTTTCAAGATCCCGTTACTATTCCCAATGGTGACTCTGATAGCCTAATGATACAAAGCGGTATTTCGCCGGTGCGAAGTGATTGTTCTGTAAATCCTGTCACTGTTTTATATTCCGTTTGTCGCTGCTAGAGCTGGAGCTGCTGGAGTGCTTATTTTGAAAAAGGTCATTTCAAAATCCCACATACCGAGGAGAAACCCAATTGAAAGTTCTGTACATGGTTCAGACCATTTTTCAAAACAGAAACCAGATTACATCCGAGCACACAGAACAATGGCACAATACAAGCGGAGTCAAACGCATGCTAATAATAATAATAATAATAATAATAATAATAATAATAATAGGGTCATTCCATGAAACCGGTACGATTTGAGTCCCTCTGACCTTTTTAAGTATATTTTAAGTATTGGGTCACCAAAATCTAATTTTAAAAGCTTTTTTTATATAAATTGAACTGTCCCCTGTAATGAAGTGTAAGAAAAATTACATTACTTTCATCTTTAATATCAGAAAATATCTTGTTTTCAACTGACACCAAGCTTTTTGTCATGTCCTCCGTGGCCTTCACTGAATCTGTACTTAGAATATGACTAATAAAAATGCCAAATAATGCATACATTTTGCCATTGATCTAAACATCTATTTGTGCTCTTTTGCTGAGAATGTATTTTTTCCAAATAAATGCATGATTATTGATTAAAATCACAATATTTAGTTGCGTACCTCAGTCTACCCTCAACCCCGTTACGCCAACCAATCTCCCCCATAAAAATAGTGAACTTATCCTTATGTGACATCTTCAACTGGAAGCTACATCATACAAGTCTTCTGAACAACATGGTGCAAAGACAGGCACGTTATCACATTATTTTATATCTATATTTCATAGATTTTTATTGTTAGATTGGGGCCGTCGAGCTCAACAACTCAACTCTGTTACATGAAATAGAGATAGAAAACTATTACTTATCAAAACTATCTTTTTTATTGCAAAAATATATGCAATTTCTTAAATTTCATGCATGCCATGTGGTCTCCTGTTCTTCACCACATGAGGAGCAGTGGCCATTTTGAGCCAAAAAACTCAACCCCGTCACACTCAACCCTGTTACTCAACACCTACTTGCACAGGTTTAAAAGACACTTGTTCAACATTAAACAGCAGTATGCTTACTGCAGAGAGCTGAAGGAATGCATGTCAATGGATGAGGCCTTGATCTATGTAGACTTTTCAGAAAACTACACCTGTAAATACAGCTCTGAGATACAAGCTGTCCGCTTTGGGCCTCACACCAGCAGGCCACTCTGCATACGGTGGTGTTGTACGTAGGTGAAAAACCAGAGCCCATATGCTTCAGCACCATCTCCCCCTCCAGGCACAAAGGCCCTCCAGCAATATGGCAACACCTCAATCCAGTGCTGGATTACCTTCAGGCCACACATCCGCAAGTGACTGTGCTGCACTTTTTACTGATGGCCCCTGTACACAAATACAAGCAAAGAGGCAACTTCTTCCTTTTCAGCACGGAATTGGACAGAACGTAGAGAACACATTGGAGAAGATGCCAACCCAGATACCAGCAGTGCCATCAACAATGAGGATCCACCAGGTGATTACTCTTGCTCCAAGACAGCTGGTATATTGTGATGTCAGCTGCATGTGGTCAACACAGAAGCAACTCGACTGCAAGTGCATCAACACACAGCATTTCAGTTTCAGCAGGAAGGTTCCAACTGCTGCGCCACAGACAGCCAGTGAAGGAAAGCCACAACCAGTGAAGGAAATCCAGTGGGGAAGTCCAGGGCTGCTTGGGCAGTGGTGTATGCTCAGATACGATGAAGACCTATATCCAGGCATCATCCTGGATATAGGTC
This sequence comes from Huso huso, assembly GCA_036884735.1. NCBI lineage: Eukaryota > Metazoa > Chordata > Actinopteri > Acipenseriformes > Acipenseridae > Huso > Huso huso. The sequence continues at coordinate 16,373 of JAHFZB010000841.1, forward strand.
CAAGTAAAGTGTATGAATCGCGTTGGATCAAACAGATTCTTCTGGCCTGTTCGTGATGACATCCTCTGGTACCTGTTTGATGATGTCCTTGAAATCATTCCACCCCCACAGCCTGTGACATCATGCTACGTAGAGATCTTGAAAGAGGAGTGGGACAGACTTTCGGGATGACACCATGAAGCAAGACACACACACACCAAAAGTATGTACCTACCTGTGAGACCAGCACCATAGTGCTCCTGAGTGTCTCCATGTCTATGTGCAGACAATGTTTTTATGATTCTGATGACCTGTTCTAAATTGTTGACCTGTTATTAATGTCTGCTATGTTTTTGATTGTTTTATTTTTTTTACTGCAGTTGGGTTAATAAAACTCAGTTTAATTCAAATTGATCTTTCTATTGTCCTCATTACATGGTTATATATATATATATATATAAGAAATACAATGTTTATAGAACATCTTTGAGTGAATTTGAGAGTAAACAAAACCAATTTATATGGAAGCCCTATTTGTCTCTTCAACCCCGTTACCATCTTCAACCCCGTTACCCTTGTCTCAACCCTGTTACATGACAATTTTGTGATCAAATGTTGGAAGGGTTATGGAATATGAATTCAATGTTTGTTGATTTTAGTTCAAATTCTGAAGTGAAACCATACTTTTGATAAAAAAAATGATGAGGCCGCTGACACACAAAGTGTGAATTTGAGGCTTTAGTATAGCAAAAGTGTCCGATTTTATATGAATTTTATATTTGCAATTATTGAATTCATTTGAGGGACATATGATTAATAAGAAAATGTTGACTTTATTACAAGAATCTTTTAAAATCATATTCAGACTTCCATAGTGTCCGTGAACGGGTTGAAGGCAAATGGTGTCCATATCACAAGAACATGGCTGATAATAATAGGGCTTTGATGCCTGAGATGGGAAAATATGTTTTCTTGGAGGTTAAACATGTCCTTCATGTCGTGGAGAGTTCAGAATAATTATTTATTTTGGTAAAAATAAAAATGTCAAAGTCCAAATCGTACCGCTTTGGTGGAATGATAATAATAATAATAATAATAATAATAATAATAATAATAATAATAATAATAATTATTACCTGAACTCTGTTCTCCCCATAGACTTTCACTTTATATAGGGTGGCAAGTTGCACAGAAACCGGACCTGGTTAGTGACAAAAAATAAATAAATCTCCGTCTATTTCAGAACACCAATAATATATTCAACATGCATCTCATTGGCGGTTTAGAAATGAGTATTTCAGTTCAACTATCACAAACTGCCCCCCCCCCCTCTCTCTCTCTCTCTCTCTCTCTCTCTCTCTCTCTCTCTCTCTCTTTCTCTCTCTCTCTCTCTTATTGTTTTACAAAACATCAAAACCCGAGCCTACAGTCACACGAACAAGGTTATATTCTGCGATCCTTCGTCGTGCTGTAGTGCAGGTTTCATATAACACTATACAGTGTGCAAATACACGTGTCAGGGCAAAAAATATTTCCATCACCCTATATATAGAATGAACTAACTTTGCTTCAGAAAATACTACTATTATTGCTTCTGGCAGACTTTTGCGATGTCGTTTTGTAGTTTCTTTACATGAGATATTAAATAAAAGAGCTAAATGATGTTCATATAGTTGTTTTTTAAAATGGTCTCAGTCCTAAGATTCTAGTTGATTCAAAGCCTATGTATAGCTGTAGGCTATTTTAAGCGCCGTGGTTCCTAGACACATCCCTTCAGATTGCTGACAGTAAACACGTGCATTCTTAATGCGCCTTGTTGTTATTTGGTCAAACTCGCCCTAAGTGACGACTAATAATTCGTCGACCCGTTATATATATATATATATATATATATATATATATATATATATATATATATATATATATGCTGTTGTATCGATAGGATTTTAACTGGCGTTTCCCCTCGTTTAAAAAGTGCAATAGCTGCACAAAACAAGTTCTTCCTATAAATACTTACCCTTTCTGTGCAGGTGGGTAACATGTGAGAGGTCCTGTTTGTTCAGCCCTGGTGTAAAATGGCAGCGCTAGTTTGGGGGTTTCCTGCTGGCAGGGTAATATTAGTAATATAGAAACTCCACAAACTGCCGCTCGATTTTTCTTCCTCTCGTAAAAGAACCGCCAGAAACAGCAGAAGACTCTCCATTGTAGTATGGGGTTGGTTTTTACAGGGATATTAATAGTAGGCTACTCTTTATATATATTTATGTATTTAATGCACCATCATGTAATGAAAATAAACTACATAATGATATTGCAAATAATAGTAGAACAGTAGTATTTCATGTTAGATTTAGAAAGATCACGTTTTTCACTTTGTCAGCTTTTCATTAAGCATATGGGAAAACTCCAAAGCGGTGTGTAATTCAATATGTTAACATAACAACGATTGTGTATCCAGGCGCTGTCAAACACTTCCTTTCACACAATGATTTGAACTTTCGCATTTCATATTTTACACCAAAAAGCTGGAAAAAGGGCATAGCAATTTTATGTATTTTTTAAAAGACTTTTAAAAACTTTAAAAGAACCCTAAAGTTTCACAATATATACCACACTATGAATTATTCTATTAGTCGTCACTTTGGTGGCGGGCGAGTGTGACCAAATAATAGCAAGGCGCATTCAGAATACACGTGTTTACTGTCAGCAATCTGAAGGGATGTGTCTATGGACCACGGCGCTTAAAATAGCCTACAGCTATACATATGGGAAAAGGTTTTGAATCACATGGAATTTTAGGACTGAGACCATTTAAAAAATCAACTAGATGAACATCATTTAGATCTTTTATTTAACATCTCATGTAAAGAAACTACAAAACGACATCGCAAAAGAAGCCATAATAGTAGTATTTTCTCAAGCAAAGTTATAATTCTACATATATAGGGTAATGGAAATATTTTTCCCTGGCAGGTTGGTTGGGCGTGTCCGAGCACCATGAGTGCAAATTCTGAAATAAAGGCAGCAAAGAAAACTTATAACAGAAAAAAAGGCGACAAAATAGTTAAACAAACAACCAAACAGATAAATAAACAGAAACAATGTACACTTACCGTCCCTTGTGATTGATAAACTATCACGAACCGACAATAATGTGCTGTTAAAGTCTTCTTCCGAACACCCAATATTGTATGTATTTGCACAATATAGTGTTATATGAAGCCCGCACTACAGCATGACGAAGGGTCGCAGGATATAACCTTGTTCGTGTGACTGTAGGCTCGGGTTTTGTTGTTTTATAGAATCTGGCAATACTTTCACTTTCGTGTTCTCTTTCACCGCTCCCTTCCGCCGCCGGTAGCCGAGGGATGTTGAGCAGAGCAGTGGGGAGGATGCAAACACCTCATTATGAAACAACCACTATGAATCAGAACCTCACATCCCGTTATCTATCTGTCCTATACTCTGTGTATAATGATACACCCCATGCAATTCACACGCTGGCAACAGCACCATCAACACAGTGTTGCGTTAATAGACTACTAAATTTATCCGACTTTGTAGTCTACTGTAGTCTAAACCAAGCAATGATACTTGCAATCTTAGCAGTGTCTGAGGAAGATCATTTCAACCGAAACAGTATTCTGATAATGGGTTTGAAGGAAACTGTCAACAACGCCTAGAAGCGTAAATATCTCAATTTTATTTACAGTATTCAAACTTTTTTTTTTAGGTAAGTAAATAATTTTTTTTTTTTTTTTTGTACAAACTCCACGTGTAATAGTCATTAATCGGAAGCTTAATTAACACCAAATAACATTCGATTTTAGAATAAACTAAATTTTGCAGTGGCTATTTTAAGCGCCGTGGTTCATAGACACATCCCTTCAGATTGCTGACAGTAAACACGTGTATTCTGAATGCGCCTTGCTATTATTTGATCACACTCGCCCGCCACCAAAGTGACGACTAATAGAATAATTCATACTGTGGTATATATTGTGAAACTTTAGGGTTCTTTTAAAGTTTTTAAAAGCCTTTTAAAAAATACATAAAATTGCTATGCCTTTTTACCAGCTTTTTGGTGTAAGATATGAAATGCGAAAGTTCAGATCATTGTGTGAAAGGAAGTGTTTGACAGCGCCTGGATACACAATCGTTGTTATGTTAACATATTGAATTACACACCGCTTTGGAGTTTTCCCATATGCTTAATGAAAAGCTGACAAAGTGAAAAACGTGATATTTCTAAATCTAACATGAAATACTACTGTTCTACTATTATTTGCAATATCATTTAGTAGTTTATTTTCATTACATGATGGTGCATTAAATACATAAATATATATAAACAGTAGCCTACTATTAATATCCCTGTAAAAACCAACCCCATAATACAATGGAGAGTCTTCTGCTGTTTCTGGCGGTTCTTTTTACGAGAGTGGAAGAAAAATCGAGCGGCAGTTTGTGGAGTTTCTGTATTACTAATATTACCCTGCCAGCAGGAAACCCCCAAACTAGCACTGCCATTTTACACCAGGGCTGAACAAACAGGACCTCTCACATGTTACCCACCTGCACAGAAAGGGTACGTATTTATAGGAAGAACTTGTTTTGTGCAGCTATTGCACTTTTTTAAATGGGGGAAACGCCAGTGAAACGAGCCGACTGAGTGCCAGTTAAAATCCTACCGATACAACAGCATATATATGACCAAATAACAACAAGCCACATTAAGAATGCACGTGTTTACTGTCAGCAATCTGAAGGGATGTGTCTATGAACCACGGCGCTTTAAATAGCCTACAGCTATACATATCGGAAAAGGTTTTGAACCCCCTAGAATTTTCACCCGATACGCATGCCAGCGTCAGTGACACACTGTCGCTGGAGGTGAAAAGCGCTCAGTGCCTACTGGCGCTGGTGTGTAACACCTGTAACATGTTAAACCAGCGCTATACACTGAGCGCTGGTTTAACATGTTACAGGTGTTACACACAGAGCGCTGGTTTAACATGTTACAGGTGTTATACACTGAGCGCTGGTTTAACATGTTACAGGTGTTACACACTGAGCGCTGGTTTAACATGTTACAGGTGTTATACACTGAGCGCTGGTTTAACATGTTACAGGTGTTATAAACTGAGCCTGGTTTAACATGTTACAGGTGTTATACACTGAGAGCTGGTTTAACATGTTACAGGTGTTACACACTGAGCGCTGGTTTAACATGTTACAGGTGTTACACACTGAGCGCTGGTTTAACATGTTACAGGTGTTATACACTGAGCGCTGGTTTAACATGTTACAGGTGTTATACACTGAGCGCTGGTTTAACATGTTACAGGTGTTATACACAGAGCGCTGGTTTAACATGTTACAGGTGTTATACACTGAGCGCTGGTTTAACATGTTACAGGTGTTATACACTGAGCGCTGGTTTAACATGTTACAGGTGTTACACACTGAGCGCTGGTTTAACATGTTACAGGTGTTATACACTGAGCGCTGGTTTAACATGTTACAGGTGTTACACACTGAGCGCTGGTTTAACATGTTACAGGTGTTACACACTGAGCGCTGGTTTAACATGTTACAGGTGTTATACACTGAGCGCTGGTTTAACATGTTACAGGTGTTATACACTGAGCGCTGGTTTAACTTGTTACAGGTGTTATACACTGAGCGCTGGTTTAACATGTTACAGGTGTTACACACTGAGCGCTGGTTTAACATGTTACAGGTGTTATACACTGAGCGCTGGTTTAACATGTTACAGGTGTTATACACTGAGCGCTGGTTTAACTTGTTACAGGTGTTATACACTGGCGCTGGTTTAACATGTTACAGGTGTTACACACTGCGCTGGTTTAACATGTTACAGGTGTTACACACTGGCGCTGGTTTAACATGTTACAGGTGTTACACACTAAGCGCTGGTTTAACATGTTACAGGTGTTACACACTGAGCGCTGGTTTAACATGTTACAGGTGTTATACACTGAGCGCTGGTTTAACATGTTACAGGTGTTACACACTGAACGCTGGTTTAACATGTTACAGGTGTTACACACTGAGCGCTGGTTTAACATGTTACAGGTGTTACACACCAGCGCCAGGAGGCACTGAGCTTTTCACCTCCAGCGACAGTGTGTCACTGACGCTGGCATGCGTATCGGGTGGAATTTTAGGACTGAGACCATTTAAAAAAAAAAAAACAACTATATGAACATCATTTAGATATTTTAATTAACATCTCATGTAAAGAAAGTCTGGCAGAAGCCATAATAGTAGTATTTTCTGAAGCAAAGTTAGTTCATTCTATATAGTGGGTGATGGAAATATTTGTGCCATGGCACGTGTATTTGCACACTATATAGTGTTATATGAAGCCCGCACTACAGCACGACGAAGGATCGCAGAATATAACCTTGTTCGTGTGACTGTAGGTTCGGGTTTTGTTGTTTTGTAGAATCTGGCAATACTTTCACTTTCGTGTTCTCTTTCACCGCTCCCTTCCGCCGCTAGTAGCCGAGGGGATGTTGAGCAGAGCAGTGGGGAGGATGCAAACGCTTCATTATAAAACAACCACTATGAATCAGAACCTCACATCCCGTTATCTATCTGTCCTATACTCTGTGTATAATGATACACCCCATGCAATTCACACGCTGGCAACAGCACCATCAACACAGTGTTGCGTTAATAGACTAACAAAGATGTATTATAGACGATGCGTTACATGAGTTGAGAGGGAGGGAGGAGCGAGCGGAGAGTGTCACTATAATGAACGAGAAGTTATATGCTGATATTTGGATGAATAATAAGAGCTCTCGATCCATATGTTTAGGATTCATAAATCCTCCGAGAATACAATATACAGCTCCGGCCAAACGTGTTGCATCCCCCTCTATATAGAATGAACTAATTGTGCTTCATAAAGTCTATGTATTAATATCAATGTGGGGACAACATTTGAGAAAATGTCCCCACAAAGATAGTACATGTATACAAGCTAATTATCCAGTCCCGTTATGATGCGCGTCTCTATAGCGAGTCTATGAAAGTGAAAGTGTTTTTGCACAGAAATGCCTCTCTTGTTCGCCTAGCTAAAAACAAGAAACCCGACATTTTGAGACATTCCCGAAAAGAACAAAACCTTCCACTGAACGACTGAGGCAACGAGAAGAACGAGAAAGGTACAGAGAGAGAGAGAGAAGGAGAGAGAGAGAGAGGGGGGGGCAGTTTGTGATAGTTGAACTGAAATACTCATTTCTAAACCGCCAATGAGATGCATGTTTAATATATTATTGGTGTTCTGAAATAGACGGAGATTTATTTATTTTTTGTCACTAACCAGGTCCGGTTTCTGTGCAACTTGCCGACCTATATAAAGTGAAAGTCTATGGCGACACGACGCCAATCAGGTAATTATTATTATTATTATTATTATTATTATTATTATTATTATTATTATTATTATTAGCATGCTTTTGATTCAGCTTGTATTGTGCCATTGTTCTGTGTGCTCGGATGTAACCTGGTTTCTGTTTTGAAAATGGTCTGAACCATGTACAGAACTTTCAATTGGGTTTCTCCGCGGTATGTGGGATTTTGAAATGACCTTTTTAGGTTTACATTTGGTCAATACACTAAGCACTCCAGCAGCTCCAGCTGTGGCAGCGACAAACGGAATATAAAACAGTGACAGGATTTACAGAACAATCACTTCACACCGGCCCAATACCGCTTTGTATCATGAGGCTATCAGAGTCACCATTGGGAATAGTAACGGGATCTTGAAACCCAAAATCAAAGAACAACACAAGCAAATCGAGTGCGTGAATAATTCCCGTACATGAAAACAGAATCCATTATACTACTCCGTGCTACAATATAAATACACAAATGAAACAACGCGAGTGTAGAATTTTAAACACCCAATAAGAATGTAAAGCAAAGAGAAGAACCCGAATTTAAATGTGACTCTGGCTGTAAAATACATCGCCGGAAGCGACTCCCAGCACTCGCGATATCAGACTCCAGTCGCATCACTCCATTCTGACCACGGTTACAATGCAGAGTTTTTATCTGGAGCCATTATCACGACTGACCTAAAATATAAATACATACATGCATCTGATCATGTATATTATGGCTGTAATATATTTTTTATGTTTAATTTTAGTTGTCACCAATGTTTTTTTACCCGGTTTTCTCCCAAATTTGGAATGTCCAATTACAATTTGTATCCTGGTTCACTGTTGCAACCCACCTGCCACACGGGAAACAGAGGCTGAAACACGCGTCCTCCGAAACGTGTTCCTGCCAAGCCGTCATTTTTCGCACTGCGGATCCAAAGCGAAGCCACCAGACCTATAGTGCGGAGGACAACACAGATCTGAACGGCTTCACTGTGGACCCACAGGCGCCCTGTCAGCCACAGGGGTCGCTGGTGCGCGGTGAACCATGGATTGCCCTGAGAACCTAAGCCCTCCCTACCCGGGCGGGGCTCGGCCAGTTGTGCGGCGCCCCCTAGGAACCCCCGGTCATGGTCGGCAATGACATAGCCTGGATTTGAACCTACGATCTCCAGGGGCCGGTTTTTCAAAACGTTTAATCTGGATAACAGTGATGCAGATTTTGTTT
>JAHFZB010000842.1:0-25000 GCA_036884735.1 Huso huso
TTTTACATCTTCATTTATCGCCATGGTGATGAGAGGTTCCTTAGGCCATTTCCTGTTTCCAAGTAACGGGGCCTGGCAGGAACTCTCAATTTGTCAGCAGAAAAATGGGAAAATGTGACAAAGGAAAGCCGATGATACAATGCACTTTCAAGCAACATGTCCGGCTACAAAAGGAGACCAAATTAATTGCACTGCCCGAATCGAAGAAGGCCAAATGCATTGAGATATACTGTAATTAGCTCATTTTGTTACATAAGCTGTTAGGATTTTTAAAGGGTTTGGCATGTTTGAAAGAAAACCTGCTCTCTCCTCTAGAATCACTTTTAGGCAGCTCTTGCCACTGCAAAAAAAAGGCAATATTTGCACTTTCAGTGGGAAAAGGAGAGTCTATATTATTATCAGGCTTCAGTACTTTCAAGTCCTGACATGACTGGAAATGTAGGACCTGGCAAGACCCGGCCTGTTGAGTGAGTTATTAAAGGATTCTGCAGTGATAAATTCTGCTAATGTTAGTAAGGTGACAAAGCAGGATTTGGGGATTTCCGAAAGCTGCAGTGAGTTCTAAGTGGCTTTATAAAAAAAGGCCCAGTTCCTTGTCCTGATTTCATTCTGTTAGCAAAAGAGGCATTACAGTTAATCTCCTAGTTTGCAGCATTTACTAGTGAAGGACATCCTCATAGGGATCAACTGGCAGACTGAAGGAAAAGGGATCACAAGTACTAGAAGTGGAGTGCCCTCTTTAATCAGTCATGTACAATAAGGGCTGTCGGAAGACATTATTGGAGGGTCATCAGAATTATTAGTTCATTCATAGGCAAGAGTTTATAGAGAATGATCATGCAGCTACCTGCTTCAGTCACTGACTATGTTTACAATACATTTTCGGTCCTAGAATGGAATGTTCTTTTTCTAGAATGGTGATGTCATCATACCATCAGTGTGCTATATTGTTCTAGACTTTGGAATTGTATTTAAAGCTTCAGTGCAGCTGGAGGGGCTAGGTAGAGCCATTTTCACTTGATTACACATTGTACCTTACCAACATTTCCAGAATCCAAGAAGCATCAATGTCATATAGTGACTGTTAGCACTACTGAATTGCACTGTATTTTTTGTATTTATATTAAGTTTATAGCTTCTGTTTTTCTGTTTTTATTAATTTCATTTGCAGTGCTTATTTTTAGCTATTTTCGCTTTCGCTTTTTTATATACTGTATGAAATTATTGTTTTCAGTTACTTTCCAAAATGCTTGGGTGTTTTTGTCTGTCAAAATATGTATAGTAGTAACTCGACAGTACTTGCACACTTAAGTTGTACCTTCTTTCCTTTGCTGTCTTCCGCAACAAAATCCTTATGGTCATGGGCACATTCTTCTGGGGCTTTTGTGTGTAGGCATTTTTTAACATTTCGTCACAATTTGCAATTCTGTTTTAAATACTCTGTATCTTAACTGTAATACAGCTTTAAATCCCGCGAACAAGCCTCCATTCCTAATTGTAATCACGGTTTAAATCTTGCAAGCGGAGTTTCCAATAGAAATGTAGGAATGTAGGTCCCAGAGTGGCTCACCTAGTAGAAGCAGGGTGAGTCATACAGCGCAGATTAGCGTCCTGGCTGTGCGAAGTAGGTCGGTCTTTGCTGGGGACTCTGAAGGGAGTGTCGCATTGGCTCTGGCGCTCCCGTGGGTTAGGGAGGTAAAACCGGCAGGGACTGTTTCTCCTCATCGCTCTACAGCAAACTCTACTGGCCAGGCACCCAGTGAGCTAAGAGCGGACACCTGCAGGGCTGGCCTTTGTCCTCCAGAGGTCCTATTGTAAGTGACTCTGCAGCAGCAGCTGTGATGCATAGTTCACCCCCAAGTCTATGTCAGTCGCTTTGGATAAAAGCGTCTGCTGAATCATTTTTATGACTATTGTTTATAGCTGAATAAAACATCTGCAAGAAGACTAGACAAGCATTGTAGAATTGTTACCTACCTACTATACAGCTCTTACTTTATTACTTTATTACATGGCTGGCCATTTCTTTTTAGATATAGTTGAACTCTCATTCTTTTGGAGACTCAGTCCACCAATGAGTTTATTGAAGAAGTTGATTCTGGTTGGATAGGACGCTTCCTTTATGGGTTTACAGCAGGGCTTCTCAAACTTGGTCCTGGGGACCCCCTGTGTCTGCTGGTTTTCATTCCAACCGAGCTCTCAATTACTTAACTAGACTCTTAATTGAACTAATAATTTGCTTAATTAGACCTTTTTACTTGTTTTCAGCTCTTAAACAGTTGTAGTTCAAGTTACTTATCAAATGTTACAGCTAACTTGAAATATGCAACTGTTCAAGAGCTGAAAACAAGTAAAAAGGTCTAATTAAGCAAATTATTAGTTCAATTAAGAGTCTAGTTAAATTATTGAGAGCTCGGTTGGAATGAAAACCAGCACACACAGGGGGTCCCCAGGACCGAGTTTGAGAAGTCCTGGTTTACAGGATTTATGGATTTATAGGCTAATAAACAAATACATGTAGATATTTGCTTTCAGAAAGCAACATGGATTCTCCAAGAATACTCAGCTAGACAGAGACCTTTACAGAACAGGTCTAATTTAGTGCTAAATGCTTCATTCCTTTACCATCATATCGTATTGAGCTATACTATATAATATTAAAGGTATAAAACACAGAGGAATGTCATTGTCTCAGTTGAAATAGCTGAACTGTGCTGATATACAGCAAATATAATGTATGTTTATTCACAGCACATGTTTACATAGACTCCACAGGGGGCTCTCAATTCCACTCTGCTCTGTTTAAGAGACGCACATTAAACCGTGTGTTGAGGAAACACATAAAACGTCTCTGCTGGGAAACCTCACATTAAGCCGTTATGCTTGGGAACATCACATTAAGCTGTTTCATTGAGGGACTTCTATTATACAGCTGTGTTTGCGAACATCATTTTAAACTGATCAGTTAGAGAACACCACCTTTAACTGATGGATTGCTTTTAATCGTAATGGGTATCTCTGAAACAAGGTCAATGTTTGCTGACATTGTAAACAAACATGGGACCCTAGGATACAACTTTCATATGCAATAACGAGAAAATGCCTAGGTTTTCTTAGGTCTATGTCAGGTGGGATAAAAGAAAATAGCTCTTTTCAGCATGTTTTATAGTGCAGTGCTTCAAACAATTTGATTAAAAAAAACAGTGATAGTCTCATCTATGCAGTGTGGAATGTGCATTTTACACTTGCTTTGAAGGAAGGTGTCATGCAACTCGTAATTATCTTGCCTGAATTCAGCTCCCCTAGTTAACTGTGCACTTTTTTTTTTATCTTGGTACACGTCTCGCATTTCAGTTTGTGTAGACGTATCTACAGCCCCCTCATGAGTCATTGCTTGCATCCATGAGTAAGAGATGCTTTCTCCACATTCCCAGAATCCTATGTTGTGCGGTCCAGAGTTCACCACAGAAATCGAGAAACGGGATTAACAAAACACACATTTCAAAGTCTCTGAAAATAGCAGCTCGGCCCATCTGGGTATTTTAAACCAGTGGATCCACACAGGTTTTCAGAATTAAAAAATACTTCCATCATTTTGCAACATGAGAGCTCAGTGGCACAACATGCCAGGTACCTGCAGTACAGCAGTTATACGGGTAGCTTTAGGAGCCAAGCAAGCATTTCAGATATTTCATTTGGCCCAATGAGACGTCTCCTTCAGGCATTAGGGGTGTTGAACCCAGAAGGTGTTGGAGTGGTGTATGGTAATGCCACTTCAATTAAGAACCTGAACGTACTGTACAATATAAAGGTCTGGTACCAGGGTAGTGACCATGCATACTCCCAGCGAGAATCGTAAACACTGCACAGAAGAGCCAGACTCATTTGGAGTTAAAGAACCTTATCTCACCTGATCATAGTGTGTGAGATGAAAAGTAAAGGCAACATTTACATTGAAACAGGCGTGAAAATATATGCAGAACATTCACATAGTACTTAGTAAGCAATGTAGCAGTGCATTTGGTGATTTCAGTAAATAGCTTCATTTTTATTGCAATGTGTTTGCAAATATTCAATGTGTTTCTGAATGCGTTTTCTAAAAGTCATTTTCTCGTTATGGAAAGTCCAGTTCTTGCTGTTTTGGGGCACCTAGATAGAATCTTAGAATTATTGGACTCCCACTTGATTTTATGCATCATATACTTTGGCAAATTGAATAAAAAATAAAAACTTTCCAAGTATGACTTCACAGCCAATAAATCTCTGTGCGAGATTGCTTGGGCTAATGGGCCTGGTAGTTTATTGTGTTCCCTTCAGGGACGAAAGCCAGCAGCGACGAGGCCTCCCATTACTCAATGTGCAGCTTGGATCCGTTTGCTTTTAGGAGTTACTGGTGGGCATGTCGGAGACCAGAAACATGGACATAGACAGATACTGTACTAACTACCTAACCAGGCAGACACAGTAGTAAAGGCCTTGGTTCTAACACTGTTCTGGGTCTTGCATTTAATCATTTAATCAGAGAACCAATTCCATTAACCAACCTATGAAAAAGCATTTTGGGAAACTATAAATTCAATAAATGCAATACATGGGATGGATGGATGGATTATTTTAATTAAATTAGCATACATAATTTGTTTAATTCAATCCAAATGGATATGTCTATACATTCAATCTGTTTATTGAATGCATTTATGTTTTTTTTTGTTTGTTTGTTTTTTAATATAACTTAAATAATTCAGCACTTAAATAAAAGCTTGTAAATAAATGTAGTACATTTTCTCTTGAATACTGTGCAATTCAATATGCTTACATTATCAGTATGTTTCATGTGGTATTTCTTATATCTACTATAGTGCTGTTGAGCTAAAGTAGAACATTCTGCAACGTGATTGGTTAAAAAGTGCACAACATAATACACTACATAATATAATTATAACTCTGTATATATAATCCTCATTGAAAACATTGAAAATAATTGGGTTTGTCTTTATTTACAGTTTCACAGTGGACTACAAGAAGAAAGGGAACCCAGTACCTAATTAGTTATCTAAGCAGAGAGGCGAGGATCGAACCCATGACCCTAAGGTTGCTAAGTGAGCAAGATGCCCACTAGATTAATAGAGCAATTCTGCTAATTATCAGGCTTGTATCATGGCAGTTCATTGCAAGGTTTGCCTCCTACACCATTGTATTGTCCATTACAAAACTTAAGGGTCTTGGTCAGAGGTGGTTTCCCAGTTCTGGGTCTTAAGCAGCTCTTCCTATGCCTGTAAGCCACTGACTTGACCCACAGTATCCATGGGATACTGCTTTCAGATGTGAAGTATGTCTCTCAGGTTTAAAACCTGCCCCCCTAGGGACTGGACAGATTTATTCACTGTCAATAAACCACCTCAGGCGGAATGAGCCTTGGTCAGCATCTATGTTCCCCATTGAAGCCCCTGGTTACCTGGAAACAGGCTTGAGAATCTTGACCAGCAGTGAAGCACATTCATCTGTCTACACACCCCCAAGGAGTCAGGGCACAGTTCCCAGGTCCTTGCAATTAGCCAGACAGACACTAAGCAAGTCTAAAATGTCTTTTTCAATGCCTCAAGTGTATAGGTTAAAGAGCAGGTGTTTGTAGCAGTGTCCCATATAACTACAGTACATATTTAAGACAGATGTACAAAACTGACATGCTTTTTTCCTACACATATTATCATGACTTTACCATGCTTTACCAAACTACTGTGTGGTTTACCATGCGTGTCAATGCTTTATCTATAACTTTGAGCACACGTATTAATCTTTGAGCTCCCTTATTAATCTGTGTGGGAAATGTTATATGTCCCAATGTAAGCATAAGCAATATGAAACTAAATGTAATTTAAGAGAAACAGGGAAGAATAAAACTGGTGTAATCCGGTGTGATGTTTTTTGACTTGACGAAATCAAATAAATCATTAAACCGCAGTGGAAAATTGAGCCCAATGTCCTTAATTAAATTAAATGATAAAATACAGCATTACTTCTTCTAGTTGTGAAAAAAAACCCTCAAAAAGTAATTCAGAACTCTGTAATTCTAGTGTTAAATATTTGAGAGCAAGTGCATGACAGCAGAAGGTGTTCTCAACAATCACCCAACATACTGTGAAATTGCATTATTTGTAAGATACACACAATTGGTCCTGTGATGGTTGGGTGCAAGGACATAGTGCTTGATGGTTCTCTATTTGGAAGGTATTTTAGTCACAGTGTTAGTGAAAATTACATTCTACATTCATATTCAGTGCAAGGCAATGCTATGCAAATGAGGCACAATTTTACTAAATCGCATGGGTTAGGGCAATGTTTTAAAACATAAAGTAATTTCAATCTGTTAGGACAGGATATACTTATGTAGTTCGTTAGAAATAGTTTGAGAATCCAGCTCATAAAGGATCAGGTTAAGAAATCTAAATGAACATTCACCGCATGTGTTTAGAACATAAGAACATAAGAAAGAAGATTAAGACGTCTATTAAGCAAAGCATCAGGAAATCAGGAAAAATAAGGAGCTTTATCAGATTTTTTAAAAACTAAACAGCATAGCAAAACTAAAGTCAGTAAAGTCTAGTCAGAAGCCAAGAGTCTAATTGAAAAGCAGGACATGATAAGACAATAACAGATCTACTATTACAGTGAGGATACCAACGTAATGTTGTTGAAGCTGACATCCTGGGATCCTTCAAGAAGCTGCTTGATGAGATTCTAGGATCAATAAGCTACTAACAACCAAACGAGCAAGATGGGCTGAATGGCCTCCTCTCGTTTGTAAACTTTCTTATGTTCTTATGTTCTTAACAACAGGCCCCCGGTTACAGACAATCCACACACTACGCTAGATGCATTTAGTATAAATCTAACAGAATTAAAAGGACTGGGGGCTCTCAGGACAAACAAATCCTCCAGTCCAGACGGGATCTTTCCAGTGATTGTTTAAAGAAACCAGGAGGTTATTGGCAGGCCACAGGCAGAGATTCTAGACAAATCAATAAAGAGGCGATATCCCAGCTGACTGGAGGATTTAAATGTGCTAATCACAGTCCCATGAGCCCCCGCCTCAGTAAAGCGTATATTCATGGAATCAATCACAAGTAGTACATTACTTTATAGGACAGCATTTATAACAAAATTATAGGAGCCAGCCAACAGGAAAGGATGATCCTGTCTGACTAATCTCCTTGACTGCTTTAATACAAGCATACTGGAATAACAGCATATATCAGGACAGAGTGCCACACAAAATACTCAAATTGCAATAATGCCCTTAAAGCACCACTAGAACACTTTAAATGCCATACATGGCCCTTTTAAGGAACTTTTTATTTGAGCCCAACCCACTCCGGAGTTCAATCCGAGTATGTTACAGTATGTAAAAAGTACTGGCTCCTCCTTGGAATTACCAAAGCAAAATTCTAAATCGAAACCATGGAAACAGTGTTCATTCTCCTAACACCATGCTTGGTGCTGCTGGGGAAACCCTTATGAGCCGCATACCAAGGTTGAAAACTTTAATAGGAAGTTGAGAACTTGTTTCAAATGCCATTTTAACAGATTTTCTACCCTTTCCCTACTTTTTGTATGATATTTGCAATCGCTCTGAATGCTGTTGCTTGAATATTCAGTTTTATTGATATATTTTATTTTGTTGATGCTTTAAACTGATTTGAAAAGTTTCCAGAACTTCAATTTTCTTTTGCGCGGTCAGTTATGGTTATTAGTAGTATACCTTGAAATGTACTGTCCAGCCCACACAGTACTTGTAATTGGTTTGGATTTTTAGAGTGATGTCACTGAGAGGTTAAAGGACACCACAACCAGAATGGGGAAGTACAAGTGAAATGAAAAGTTCCGCAAACTTTTAAAATTTTTCAAAAGAGTAAAGCCCATTCCCAGGTCGTATGAAAAAAAAACTCAACAGCAACAACACTCTGAATTAATCAAAACAATTACAAATATATTCAAATACTGTAAACATGTCATTGGAAGCTACTCCAAGCTTCATTGTGGCATTGCTTCATATTTTAATGCAAGAATCTCTGCTTAGAAGAACTTCTTCACTACTGAAAAGCACAACTTTATGACAATGTGGTTGCCGTGGCTACTGGGAGAGGACCCTGAAGATGCCTTGGGTTTGTGGTGTGAGAGACTCAGGGGTGACAAAGAGGGAAAGGGTCTGGGAGGATTTTCAGCAGCCTCCTTGTCACGCTCCCTGCTCTTTTCATCTGCTATTGTTTTCCTGGGACACAGATTATAGCCAGGGGCAGCCAGATAAGATAAAAACTCCATTCTAGGCTCTTCAGTTAACCCTGTTCTGAGGCCATGGAATTACATCACAAGAAAGGGTATTTAATGGTATTGTTTTGGAGCTACTTATGTAACAAATTTACTGAATGCTTCCTCCTGAAATGTCAGTGCTGCATTGCGCCGGGTCCCTGCATTCTGCTTCAACCTAGAGACATTGAAAACACGTGAGTCACTCACAATCAGCCACTGGTTACTGAGGAGTTCATTTCTGGAGTTTTACAAGAATGGTGCAGTGGTTAAAGAAAAGGGCTTGTAACCAGGAGGTCCCCGGTTCAAATCCCACCTCAGCCACTGACTCATTGTGTGACCCTGAGCAAGTCACTTAACCTCCTTGTGCTCTGTCTTTCGGGTGAGACGTAATTGTAAGTGACTCTGCAGCTGATGCATAGTTCACACACCCTAGTCTCTGTAAGTCGCCTTGGATAAAGGCGTCTGCTAAATAAACAAATAATAATAATAACTCAAACTCTCAGAAGCTTCCTGGTTTGAATTCTCTCATGTGACCTCTTGAAGTGTTAGACTTTCTTATAAAATAATATAAATTATGGTAATACATAATTGGTAAGATTCACTGGAATTATTGTGTAAGATCCACATACTTTTACTGACATCTGCTCTTTCAGTCTGGGAGACCCTGAGGAGCACTGCTATGAGGTTCCTGTATGTGTTTAATGCACTGCCACACCAGTAACTCATATAGCTTTGAGGTTAGTATCCTGGATTTCGTCGTATACACATACTGTATATGACTGTTTTTACATTGTATGCATAGCTTTCTATTTTGAACTGCTTTTTATGTTTTTAATATATCTCGTAACTATATCTAGATCTCACGATGGTTGTACAGTATACACTGAAGCCATAAACACCATGTTTGCTTTGAGCAAAACCTTGTGTTTAATGGTAGAGACAGCACAAATAAATAGTGATTTTATACTAGAAATTTGTCCACAATTACTTCCCCAATGATTTTGGTACTTAGAAGGCATCTTAATGTACAGCAAGTGTCTGTTTTATTGTTTTTCTGATGAACAAAAAAATACATGTTCTTAATATTTTAGAACATCCTAGCTTCAAAACACTCCACAGAATTCCCACTGTACACTGAAGAAGCCACGAGTTGAAAAGTTAGTCTACTTCACTTGGTTTCTTATAGTCTTACCTTTTATAAGAAACTACTAACTAAGCACCTATAATCAGACTTCATAAGACTGCTGGATCTGCTGCCACATTGAGGGGCATCAGTGATGAAAGTGAGCCAGCTACACCACAACTGAAAGAACCGAAACATGCGTCTTTAAAATGGCTTGTTACAGAGACTATACCACACAACTGGGGTGGTATTGCTTGTTGCACGGCAGCAGAGTCCTGCTGGTATTAGGTTTTACAGCTGGAGGAGAAAGGACGTGAAGAAAGCTGCCCTAGGGGTCACAGAGAAAGGCGGTGGCTGAGCTGGGATTTGAAACCCTAATCTCCTGGGTCACCCTCTCGGCTTTTACTTTCACCTTAGCAACCTCAGGAACACTGAATGGCTTTAGAATGTACCAGTAGGCTACCCTTGGCTTCTCACCTCGCATGGGGGTGTGATAGCAATGGAAATAGCAGAGGCAGGAGACAGAGATTGCATTTCTGTGCACTTTCATTTAACAATCTAAGAAACAAAATAAACAGTTAAACAAATCCAAAATGAATCAGCACCCAAGCAAAGGCTATCTTGGTGCAGAGAGGACACACAACCTGCTGTGCTCCCAGTCCTTTCAGAGCATGGGGCCAGGTGTAACTGATCATCAATGAATCGATTAGCAGCGGGCAGTCGCCTTCACTACACAGTTGACAAACACAGTTCAAAACTCATCCAAAACTCCTCCACCAACAAAGGATTTATCCTCTTTTTATACCATGTGGCTGGTACTTGATTGATAATCAATTGTCCAATCAAGACCCAGCCAAGATTCCCATAAAGCGTTTGGCAGGGATGGATTAATCCCATCTCTGCCAAACTTAAATACAAAAATACCCCCACACACTATTTACACCAGCAGGGCTTCCGCACTGCAACATCTCCCCCTTGTCTGCATCTCACATAGCTTGGATACACTGAAGCCATAAGTACCATCTTTGCTTTGAGCAAAACCTTCTGTGCAATGGTAGAGACAGCACAAACAAATAGTGAATTGTATATGAAAATACTGTCAACAATTACTTCCCCAATGATCTTTCTACATAACTAGCAGGTTATTTTTGTATATATAGATAAAGATATTTTATAATTTCTCCATGTGACGCTTTAAATATAGGGTATACAAAATGCTTTCAACAAACAAATGTAGTCGTACTAAACTAAGCCGACACATGTTTTGATGGGGTGTATATAGTGGTTTCCATGTACATTACTACATCATCCTTTAGGATTCAGAGGGTTAAACCGTTCAGCATTCAATGCAGGAATCTCCAGTTAAGCTGAAAACCCCCTTGACAATGTCAGTCGAACAAGTCACAGCCTTCATATTCGCCTTGCGGGGACAAGGCTGCAGTGTGGAATCCAAGCTTAATTCTGACTCCCCCCTCCTGTTGAACAGTGTAATTTAATCCATAAAGTAGCACAATATCCCTGGGGTTGAGTTCTGTGGGGATCAAATAGAAGATTTGTTTAAGAATCTCTCCCTCTCTCTCTTTCTGTCTGCCTCCCTCTCCTCCTCGGCGAGCCCGAGCCTGCAAGGTGTGGTGTTTGGTGTCAGTTCATTTATTCTGGTGCTGACAGCCAGATGGGAGTCGAGAAGAATCCTTGAAGTCAAGTTCCCAAAGAAGGAGGACTTGCTGGGTCCCTCCTACGGATTACAGGGCTTTCAACCACTTGCAGCTACAACCTGCTGCCTATAGTAGTCCAAGTGCAAATAACGGCTTCAGTCAATGGTTCACCCATAGGGACCCGGCATAACTGTCTCATAGATCCCCCTATAAACTGCAAAATTCATGCAAGTTACATTTGCAGATGATACCAAACTACGGGAACAGTGGACTCAGAAATCACAGCTGTTAATTCAAAGGGATTTTGACCTCCCGAAATGTAAAGTACTGTACACCCTTGCTATTACAAACCTGTTGGGATCCCAGCCTTTTGTTCGTTATATCGAGGGGTTCGTTATAGCGAAAGGACAATCAAAATGAACGATAAACTGTTGGAGTAAGTTAATGAGATGAGATTGTGAATAAAAGTAGAATTACATGTACCTGTTCATTTCATGTATGCAGTATTCTGCCTTTGCTTTATCCTATTTGTTAAATAATTAAAATGTAGTACAAAAAGCAAAAATCCTGTATTGAAGCTGAGCTTTTATTCAAAATCAATCTGACATCGTTTGAACCTACTACACTACTAACCCTCACTGTACTTAGTTTGGGATTAAATCCGCTAAACTGACACTTCTGGTCTCTCGGAGTCCCGGCATCCTCACGGCGACTCCTGTCTCTCTCGGCAGGGCAGCGCCTTCAAGGGCACATCTGGGAGTTCACTCCGTGGAGTGGATGCTCTCCTCCTCAATGTCAACAAGCAAGCTTTCGCTCAGCGCCCGCCTGTGTAGCTATGGCGTTGCAGTCGTCTTGAACACTGGTGCTGCTGTGTTCTTAAACAGGTGTAGGCTGTCAGGAGCAGCCAATCAGGACCTCCTAATCAGCGCAGCTCCGCCTTCCTGTTTACTAAGCAGCAGCACAACTGAACCAACGACAGAGTCCTCCCTGTCACACTGCCTAGAAACAAAAAGCGAGATAAGGAAGGAGCGGGCCACAATGATAATGTGTGCAAAGCAAGGAATGATGACGTGTGTGTAACAGTGATGTATATTTTAGAAAGGAAAGCTAGAAAAGTTAAGAAAACAATAGCTTCAGTTAGGAGTAAATTAGCATTGACAGACCTGTGCGCTGTTTGAGATGACTGATATCCAGACAGGAATTGTTTGACAGAGTTGCTGTGCAGTTATGTTTTAACATCAACCTGCTGTCATCCTATAGCCCCGTTAGCTTCATTTTGCTTCTGCCTGTCCAGCGGCCAAAAAACTTTCAGCCATGCCAAAGTGCACA
This sequence comes from Huso huso, assembly GCA_036884735.1. Classification (NCBI taxonomy): domain Eukaryota; kingdom Metazoa; phylum Chordata; class Actinopteri; order Acipenseriformes; family Acipenseridae; genus Huso; species Huso huso. The sequence goes on from JAHFZB010000842.1 coordinate 12,415, forward strand.
TTAAGTCACAAAGTGATTCATTAAACAAGCATTCCATATTGATGATGACACTATTTCTCCAGCATGCTCCCACCTCAGTGTATTATAAGTATGAAATGTCATTCTGGAAGTTAAGCTGAATGCACAGATATTATGTAAGGCTCTTACCAGTAGATGAATTCTCTTCTAACCTCAAAGGATTTCCCCCTGAAGTAACAACCTTCATGTTTGCTATAATTAAAGTCCCTTCCTGAAAACATGTGCTTTCTTAGCATGAGCAGGACTATCATAGTAGACAGGTTCAGTTGTACTGTATCTATGAAATGTGCTTTAAACATGTCTTAGGGTTTTATGTGGGATAAACAACTTAAAATGGTGAATGTGTTCAGATATTCTACAGTTTTGGCACAGTGGATTCTTTTCACAGATTCATCACTTATTGGTGCTTATCTCTTACAGACCAGAGGGGGCGCTGGTGATGAAAACTGACCCACATTCAATCAGCAGTGTCTGCATTATATTCCAGTTTCACAAATACCAGGAATTACTAGGCAATTGTGGGCAGTTATCTTGTAGAATTTTTATTTTTTTGTAAAGCTCCATGCTACAAAGTTTATTCCATAATTTCAAACACTAAATCACTGATTTCTATGGTAAAACTTTAATTAAAACATGGCTGGGGGTCCTCATAGAGCTTTGACCTCTTTTGGCGGCTGTTAGATCTTTACTCCATTTCTGGTAGACTATTTTCAACTGTGCTGCTCCCACAGCTTTATACAGCAGTGTTGCAATCACATGATCAGCTTCATTTGCATATCTAATTAAAGGCGATGCCAAATCCAATCGTGTAGACTGGTCTTACTAAAATGGCCACCACAATGACATCATCGGTTTCTACATCGTATCTCAAACTTGATAAGACAGCTGAATCACATTTTGATATCTAGCAGTAACCTTCAATTTCATTACCGCTGTGTGCTGTGTTAATGATAAGTTATGGAATCTCCTGAAAGCTATACTTAATTGCACAATGCACCTTTTGTGCCAGCTGTGAGCTCAGCATCCAATCCAGAGCTGAAATAACAGTTATTAAAGACTCACAAGGCTATTGTAAAAAATGACTGCATGTATTATATAGCTAACCCTTTCAGAGTTGCTAATTATTGTCTCAGTACAATGGCCTTGCTTCACCTGCATTAAAAGTCAGTCGGTTTAGAATCTGCACTGGTAACTGAACTGACAGGAGCTTGTAGAAATGCACTGTGTGCCCTGAGGATATGCAGCAATACAATGGTGCTCACAAGGACATTATGCACTGCTTCTGGTTCTGCTGAAATGCTCAATCACAGACTGTTACAAGTGAACAGCAGGGTTGTTTAAGTGTAGTGCTGCTGACAGAAAGGTAGATTACTTTGATTATAAATCATGTCTGAGAAATCAACCAAGGATTGTTAAAAAAATCCAGTACACCTTATCCAGATCTTACCACGTGCATAGAACGTAGGAATACATTCGAAAGTTAAACACTTTCGTAAGTTCAATTGTAGTTCCTGGCTATCCATTTACTTGTAGTTCCTAGCTATCTGTTTTTGTTCATAATAAGTTAATACAGTGCTAAAACAGAAATCAGTTCACACAGTTTGAGCAGGCACAACCCAAACCTGCACAAGATGATATACCAGTAAGAGGCACCCTGCAACACATTCACTTGCAAGATGAGGGCTCAGTAGAATGGGAAGTGGTTTGTACTACAGTAGTTAAATTATTATTATTATTGCTTCTTTAGGGGTCCCATACTGCGATGGTGTAAGTATCCATTGGCTTTTAATTGTGGTTTATTGATATTAGAGCATTTTACAGTAAATATGTACCATATGTTCATTAAACGCTGTGTCCCTGGGTCAGGTTGAAGTGTTACCCAGATGCTTTGTGATTTCAGCACCATATGTGATGTTTTGCACATGCCTAAGTGAACTGTGGTCAATAACTGTAAAGAAAAGCAGATTAGTGCAGAGCTGTGCTTTGAACCTTTTTTCTTTTCTTTTTTTGGCTGATTAGATCCGAGATGGTGTCTCGTGCAATCATGTGTGTGCTATGAGTTATTTGTTTCATTTTTATTGCAGGATCTGAGATGAAATGCTGGCATGGTAATGAAGCTGTGATGCAAGTCAAAACATCTGCGCTAGGCTGGGTACAGAAGTGGATCTGAGATGAAATGCTAGCATGGTAATGAAGCTATGATGCAAGTCAAAACATCTGTGCAAGGCTGAGTACAGAAGCAGGGACACAGCTTCACTCCTCCTCAGCTTTAATAAATGATTACTGGAATATTATTCCTGTGATCACAGCCCTGGGTTGAAAAACACTGCAACAGGCCAGCGTACCATCCATCTTTTCTATCTGCCTGCCCCATTACTGGAAAGGCCTTTAAAACATACTCTAAATCTCTTAACATGTCTTTGAAGACTACACCAAATCTAAAAAGCAATCACTTTTATTTTCTTTGAATGAATACCAAGTTCTATCATTTATTTGAAGATGGTACTGTATACTTAGCTTTTTGGTTTGTGGACTCTCCAAATGTTAGCACAATTACTTTAACTAAGTGAGTCAATTAATCATTTAAAGAAGTACATTACAGACCTTATCTGAAAAGAAATTCAAAGCTGCATACATAGTTGAGGGATGAATGCAAGGGACTGAGGCGTTTGGAGCACTATACGTTGTACAATCTAAATTTTAATACCTACCAGTAAAACAAGCGAAACACAAACACAGTACCTCGTTGTTTAAAAAGTCTCTTCAGCAGCTGGCTTGTACTCTGTCAGCCAGGTTGCATATGGCTGCTTCTCCCTCAGAAACAGCTCAGACTGCAGGGCTTCTCCTGCCTTTATGCTGGGCTTAATTGACCTCAGGTGATTCCTATTTCTGCAGTCCCAGGGCATCTGAGATTTGTAGTCGTACAGCTCCCTCCTTGGACTAGTATAAGGCAGGGGGAACGCCTGTGACGTCTGCTGACTGTGCAGTGATGTCTGGGGTTTCAGGCGGAGTAAAGTAGGGGCCCAGGCGAACAACTGTGCCTGGTGGTGCACCGACCTGGTCTCTAGGCCCAGCACAGGGAGGTCCGAACATTCCGGTAGGGTGTCTGGGAGCACAGGACAAGGGACTGCACCCACCAGCGCCGGACTATGGCACAGGGGTGGTGGTCACCTCCTCCCCCTTCTCTGTAGCCGACAGTAGCCCTTCTTTCCTCGGTGTGGACGACTCTAGTTCCAGTGTCTGTACCTCTAGCTCCGGCGGCGGTACTTCTAGCTCTGGTGCCGGCAGAAACTCCGGCGCAGGAAACTCCCACTTCGTCAAGGCCAGTGTGAGTACCGACAGCTCAGGCTCTGGCAACCCCAACTTTTGCCTCAGCTGTCGGTTGCTTTCTTTTTGTGGTGTTAGCATATCATTTAATGTTTTGAGCATCTCCTCCATTTTTGTGTCGGGTGCGTAAGGCACACTTTAACTGCTGCTACCAAATGTAAATGGCTGAGGCTTATTTTTCACCCTACACACCAGCCACAGAATTGAGACAGACAGACAGAACTGAGTTTTTTTTTTTTTTTCAATTGATTTTACCCCGTTTTTCTCCCAATTGAATAGTCAATTGTATTTAGGCTCAGCTCACCGCAACCACCCCCGCGCTGACTCAGGAGCAGCAAAGACGAACATACGCTGTCCTCCAAATTGTGTGTCGTCGGCCGACCGCTTCTTTTCAATCTGCAGGCCCACCATGTAGCCAACCCAGAGCTACCAGAGGACAACGCAGCTCTGGGCAGCTTACAGGCAAGCCCGCAGGCGTCCAGCCAATCTACAGGGGTCTCTGGCCGACCTAAGCCCTCCCCCTTCGGTGCTCGGCCAATTGTGGGTTAGGGTGAAGATAAAAAGCAGGCGGATTTGCTGGAAGTTTTGACAAGTACTTCTCTAGTGATGCTACTGGACACTAGCGATTTCCAGGCTCTTCAAACATGAATCCGCGGTGACATTCTTTGTTCCATTCGTAGGGATTTTTGTGGTTTTTTTGTACTTTCGTTAAAGGTCATGGTGGCATACTTAACTCTGTTTTCATCTGTTTTTATAAAAGAGGAATCTGCCAGTAGTTGTATGTTTCCTTCTTTTTCCCTGCATCCAAAATGTAACTGGAAGTCAAACCAAACTTTACTCACAAGACCAACAGCTGTGTCAGGGTTCAGGGCTTCAGAATGTTTGATTATTTGAAAATCTCTTTCACTTATTGCATGATGATGTTGTGTTTTATCCCGGCCTTTTCGTTTTTTAGAGTTTTAAAGTTTTTTAATTGTACCCACAAACACATTGTTTGAACTTGTGAATTCTGTGTCACTCATTAGACACCAGGATAATCTTAACGGGTTTGGTGATTTTAATGTCTGTTCAATCCAGCACGGAGCCCAACATAGCTGCTGATTCCATATTGCTTTACTGTAGCAGTCTTGCAATAAGCATTCTGCTTTGCTGTACAAATGCAAATGTACTTAGGCTACTGCAGTCTCTATTTTTTATATTACCATAATGAAATATTATGTGAAATACATTAAATAATTAGCTTGATTCATTCAATAAAAAATAAAATAAAAAATAAAAACTTCTCCAATACAGTTTACTTAAATAAATATTGCAAAATGGTAAGCGATTAATATGGGTCTTTTTTATATACAGTAAATGTATTGCTTTTTATATTTACAGTGAATTTACAGTAGTAAATGATAAGTGAAATTGGAATAAATGGTAAAAAAAATTAAAAATATATAAAAACTGATATCTAATATCAATCAATCGAATAAATCCATGTTTCACAATGGCACCTGCCTTCTCTGTACTGTGTGAAGCGCTTAACTGTGTTTTCTGCAAATGCACCATCTCTGGTATTGTGTTCAGAAAAGCATTTTTTTGTATCAGTTACGGTATGTCATCATTAACAATTATTACGTTTTTCGTCAAGACGCCATGGCAATAGTAAATGGACTTCATATTTTTTTTTTATATTTTAAAACATCGATAAAACTAGCTCAAAGCAGCTTAATCCGACACCAGTCTCAGTATTGTGGAAAAACTTCTCCCGAGCTCTCTTTATATCCCCATAACCCAGGGGTTTTCAATCGGGGGTGCCTGTACCCCTGGGGGTGCTTCTAAGGGTCACAAATGCAAAAGAAAAAATGAAAGTAAAAGAAAATAATGATCTTGTATTTAATTTTTAACGGTATTATATATTATCGCTAAACCACTGTGTATAAATATTTCATTTCTGTTTTGGCAGCTCAAAGCTACAGTCTGACGATAGTTTCAAAATGATCATCCACCTGTACGTGTATCGTTTCTTGAAACAAAAATTAAAACATTTCTTACTTGCAAAAGAAAAACGAAGGAAGAAAACACAAAAGAGTCTACAGAAAGTGTAAAGCGACAGAAAGTTATCCTGAGTCCCTTTGCATAATTTTTATATTGGTTTTAATAAAAAGTTTATCATTGTTAGTTATTATTATTATTATTATTATTTATTTCTAAACAGATGCCCTTATCCAGGGCGACTTACAATCGTAAGCAAATACATTTCAAGTGTTACAATACAAGTAATACAATAAGAGCAAGAAATACAATAACTTTTGTTCAAGCAAAGTACAATTGTGACAAACCACAATTCAATAATACAGCAGATAATAGTGATAGTTACATCAGGATATGATTAAATAGTGATAGTTACATCAGGATATGATTAAATACAAAATACTACAGGTTAAACACTTGGCAGATTACAGTATTCTGAAGTACAGGATTAAATGCAGTAAAATAGGGGGCAGATAAGAGCAAAATAAAGCACATTTAAATGAAGGGTGATAGTGTCCCAGGATACAAACAGAGGAGTTCTACAGGTGCTGTTTGAAGAGGTGAGTCTTAAGGAGGCGCGGAATGTGGTCAGGGACTGGGCAGTCCTGACATCTGTGGGAAGGTCATTCCACCACTGCGGGCAAGGGTGGAGAAGGAGCGGGCTCTGGAGGCAGGAGAGCGAGGGAGGTAGAGCCAGTCTTCTAGTGCAGGCGGAGCGGAGAGGTCAGAGTGGGGTGTAGGGAGAGATGAGGGTCTGGAGGTAGCTGGGTGCAGTCTGGTCAAGGCATCTGTAGGCTAGTACAAGAGTCTTGAACTGGATGCGAAAGCGGTGATCGGGAGCCAGTGGAGGAGCGGAGTAGTGGAGTAGCGTGGGATAAGCGAGGCAGAGAGAACACCAGGCGGGCAGCAGAGTTCTGGATGAGCTGGAGCGGACGGGTGGCGGCGGACGCAGGGAGGCCAGCCAGGAGGGAGTTGCAGTAGTCTAGGCAGGAGAGTACCAGGGCCTGGACCAGGAGCTGGGTAGCGTAGTTGGTGAGGAAGGGTCGGATTCTTCGGATGTTGCTCAGGAAGAATCGGCAAGTGCGTGCCAGAGTGGAGTGTTATTATAGATTTATCTTAAGGTTAATGTTTTTGATATTGCAAACATTTTAAATGGCACACGCAATTATGCTGCGATGGGAAGTAAATGGTAATGTGATAAACATTTACCATGTAGACTATTTTTGATACATTTATAATAAATGTTTTGAATAGAAAGTGAATATGTGTGTTTCTGAAGAGATTCCCAAATACTGTCTTTTGATTCTGTGCATCCAAAAACTTCTAATTAAAAATTTTAAGAAATGCTGTTTGGTATTCTGTCCTAAACCAGCAGTTTGTCAGTCCCAAACTGTTGTGACATAAATTATATATTGTGAGGAACGGTAGTTCCTCGCGCCAAGTTATCAGCGAGAACTGCCAGAGACTCTCCATACAGCAAGGATAGTTTATGTGTTTTCAGGGTATTGGCGCAGCAAAAGTAAATCAGCCAAAAGCACCATTTCACTTTTAATTTTTATTTCCCAACACTTAGGTGAAATCTAGAAAAAAGTCAATACCTACCTGTTATAAAGTAAGAGAAATAAGTCGCCAAAGTAAGGTAAATATGTCTTTCTTCTTCTTCTTCTTCTTCTTCTTCTTCTTCTTCTTCTTCTTCTTCTTCTTCTTCTTTCTTTTTCTCCCAATGTTTTTTTGCAGATTTTGCAGACCCCAGGCACATTTATCCACGCATATGTATATTGCAGGACATCCGAGTTTAATGACAATTAACTTGTTTTGTCAACATGGAAATATCCTAGGGAACACACTTACTGTGACATCTATATCATTTATATTAAATGATTAATTTCTGTTTTAAAATGGAATATTTGCCTGCAAAAAACATCTTTTTTATATAATATAAATATAAAAAAATGTCTAGTATGCGTGGGATTTGATGAACTATAACCTTCGGGTTTGCAAGCATGTTGTGTTATACTGTCAGTGCTACACGATTAGTTGAGAAAACAAGGAGTACTGTATTGTGAAAGATGAAGTCAGCCAGCTGAGAATTCTAGGGACTTTGTCATATTTTTTACATTTTGGAGATTTTTTTTGATATTTTTTTTTTCGAGTCATCTCATCATTCTGAGAGTCTTGATCTCTGAAAAATATTGGTTTCCTGTCAGTGTAACACCCATTGTGGTCCCTATTGGCGCAAGGAAGTATTATTTTATTATTATTTGTTTATTTAGCAGATGCCTTTATCCAAGGCGACTTACAGAGACTAGGGTGTGTGAACTATGCATCAGCTGCAGAGTCACTTACAATTACGTCTCACCCGAAAGACAGAGCACAAGTGACTTGCTCAGGGTCACATAATGAGTCAGTGACTGAGCCGGGATTTGAACCGGGGACCTCCTGGTTACAAGCCCTTTTCTTTAACCACTGAACCACACAGCCTCCTATATGGTTACCCCTAGATAAGTATGGTTACCCCTAGATACTAGTTCATGAGAGTAACGCTATTTGTGGTCCCCACTGGACAAAAAGGAATGTTAATTTCTGAGAATTAGCTATGCTGAAGGATAGCCTATATATTTGGTAAAAGTAAAACATAAATAAATAAATACATTAATAAATATTGAAATAAATCAATACATAAATCATTACATAGACATTTATTTATTTATTTATCTATCTTGATATATATATATATATATATATTTTTCAATATATGAAACGAAAATAAATAAACAATTGCAATAAAAGTGGATTTAATACTGTAGAAAAATTGGGAAAATTTAAATGCCCCAATTGTTTCTTCTAACTTAACTTGTGTTTTTGAATAGAAAAACTCAGCAACCTTGGCACAATATTTGCTTTGGATCAAGGTTGCCCCAATGGTCTTGAAACTTGGCTTGTGTTTTTGATATTCCACTTTAAATGGCCTAGTGAAAAAAGACAAGACAAGTTTTGCAGAGAAACAATTGGGTTTTACAGTTTTGTGTATTTATTTTTTGTTGTATCTCTCTGTTGGTTGCCCTACAATTGTTTCTTTAATTTAACTTGTGTTTTTGATTTATTAGAAGAAACAACTGAAGATTGAGCCCCGCTGCAGTTCTTCAGACTGGTTTCATTAGAATTACTATAATTTTTTTAATTTTTTGCTTTGTATTTAAAAAGACACATTGGTTGCCCATTCAATGGTCTTGCAAAAACTTGGCTTGTGTTTTTGATATCATTGTCCACTACATTTAAATGGCTGTTAAACATGCAGTTCTAGTAGGTAAAGTTACAGTACAACTGGACAATTTTCCTGCAATTCATACAATTCAAACGCCCTCCTGGAATCGACCCAGGGGACTTTTTTGACCTGAAAAAGAAAATTTGTACTACATGTGTAAAGAATGCATGATTGTATTCTTGGTTCCAGCATTTTTTAAAAGGTTAGAACACAAAATAGTCTCTGGTCAAAATAAAGAGAGATAAACAAAACGGACAGATTTGAACAAACAGAGTTTTATTATTATTATTAAAATATTTTGTATCCTCTCCCGTTTTTAACCCCGAGTGACTAAAAAATCTACTGTTCTGCTGGGATTCAAAAATTACCTCCCACAAATAAAACTTTTATTTTAACCAGCAGAAGTCTTGTTGCCTAATTACAAATACACTTTTTAAATCACAGGGACAGACCCTTTTGACCTGTACCAAAAAGAAACATTTGTACTACATGTGTAAATCTTTATGCATGATATATGTATTTTTGACCTGAAAAAAGAAACATTTGCATTTATTTATTTGTATTTATCTTGTATTTATCTTGCTCTCTTGTATTATTACTTTTTACTGTGATTCTTGAAATGTATTTGTTTACAACTGTAAGTCGCCCTGGATAAAGGCGTCTGCTAAGAAATAAATAAATAATAAAGGACCAGGGGTCACAAATGGAGATTAGATAAAGGGGCATTCAGAACAGAAAATAGGAGGCACTTTTTTACACAGAGAATTGTGAGGGTATGGAACCAACTCCCCAGTAATGTTGTTGAAGCTGACACCCTGGGATCCTTCAAGAAGCTGCTTGATGAGATTATGGGATCAATAAGCTACTAACAACCAAACGAGCAAGATGGGCTGAATGGCCTCCTCTCGTTTGTAAACTTTCTTATGTTCTTATGTTCTTATAAAAAACATAGTAAACGTATACACTTTATTCCAGAATGAAATGTGAATTTGTGTTTGCAGAAACAAAGACACAAACACACATAGCTATACTGATGCATGGGGATTTACAGGTGACCAGTTTGAAACGCCTGGTCTTTGAAGTACTTGGACCAGGCGGCCCTGAGGCCCCACATGGCCAAGACCAGAGGGAATGTCCTTAAGTTGCCCTCGTCTGGAAACTGGAAGCAGCAGCACCTGACACCCCCTGTACTGTCTGTCTTCTGACGTGTAGAATGGCTTGGCATCTCAGCCCTTTGAATTCAATGGAGAGGCCAGGGCTGGACTTGAACTGGTACCTTCACAGTTCAAAGATGCCCTGAAGAGCAAGCTCTGTATTCCAGAGGTCAGTACGTGTCTCATACTGATGTCAGTATTATTAAGTCATCAGCCGCTAGGAAGAGTGTTCTGGCTCTCTGTACGTATTTCACTTTCCCTGAAAGCTGTAAAGCTGAAAAGCAAAAATGTTAAAATGAACATATCCCGAAACCTGCTGAAGTCCCTGGGATCACCTGATTATTTAATACCAAGCACATCTTGGACTCAGGAAACGAGAGAAATCTTCAAAAGTGCACATGGTCAATTTTTAGGGTTGTTTTGCACTTCATTCCACCTTTCCAGAGTTACAAAAATTCGAAACTATTCACACACCCCAATCACACACCTCCTGCTTACTGGCAGAAGGGACTCCTGAGAGGTGTGGGGGAGCTGGGAGAAATGTAGAAAAGGTGCATCGCTTCTAAAATGATTCATTTTGCCTTTATTTTTAATGATGCAAACATGAAGCTGTGCATCTATGTGTGTATAATGCATGCACTTTTTAAAGTAGCCTGCTTATTACCTGATACAGTACACTATTAAAAAAATATATTATTTTTTCCGTCTTCAGTGAGTTATCTACAGCGCTTTGAAACTTCGATAATGGCGCTGGTTTTTTTTGCCAAAAAGACTGACGCTGCTTTTATATGTGTAAAGCGACTTCACATTGAAGCACAGGTATGTGTTGAGAAATTGTTTGTTTGGTTATTTGCTATATTTTTTTACATGTTGAGTTTTCATGTACAATATAATATTCATTTTTGTAGTATATATTAGTTTTTTACATATTTTAAAAGCATTTGCTGGATAGCATATTTTAAAAAAATGTAATGAAAAAGCTAAGCACTTCAAAACAACATTTATTCAACATATTATCTTCTCTCCGTGTGTCTATCTCTCCTGTCTGTTGAGGGTTGTTTGTTTTAAAGGAAATTATCTTCCAGAGTTTTTCAGTCTTTTTTTTTTCATTTCCTTGTGCTTTCAGCGAGATTGTTGGAATGATTGACTGTGTTTGGTAGGATATCAAAAACAGAAAGCTAGGGCTCAGAATCAGCACAAAGAGCAACTCGGAGTGCAGAACAAGGTAAGAAAAACACACAAAAGGGTAACCCTCTCACTTTCAACGCATTACGCCTACTTTAGGAAATACCTATGGAAGCTAACTTTTGTTCTCTCAACAAATATTTCCTGAAGAAGGCCCTAATAGCCAAATTGTGGTTTATTTTTCCAGCAAGTATTTCTGAACTTGTTTCTAGATAGTTCAATGCTAGTTTGATGGATATATGTCATTTTGTTTATGCAGCAACCTAATAACTCAGTTCCTCATCAGTTTTAGTGTCTGAAGGCACAATATGGTAACATTTCCAGACTAAAACGCTTTAAAAGACCTTGAATATATCATTCATAACCTACCAGTACTGCAGGCAATAGAAGCAGCATGTCTCTATAGAGAAATGTTAATATTACTGTGAAAAGTGATATACAACTGATTACTGATTCCTGGCTCCAAAACGTAATGTTAAATATAGTATTACTAATTACCTTCTTAAAGAAGACATATTCCTGAATCCTGATCTATTACTTTGATGAAACACACATAATGTATAATATGAACAGCATTGAACTTTTTGCATATTTAGAATGAGTTTTACTGGCCAGTATCTTAGTTTTAATGCTAGTAAAGTAGACAAAATAAATCAGATACTGAAATAAAATTTATTTGCACACAGGTGCATCTGACAGCTGCAGATGAAGTCACAAAAAGTAATACCCATTACTTTTGGCACTGAAAAGTAATCCAATTACTTGTCAATATATTAGTTATATTCAAGTTATTCCAAAAATCTATCTTTTAAACAAGAATAAAGGTGTGCTCATTTGGGACACCCATTTTTTGAACCAACAAAGAAGTTTTGGTAACACTTTACATTAAGCGTCTCTAATTACTGTGTATTTGCATAGTAGTTACTTAGTAAATACATGTGTTCTTACACATAATTACAATGTTATTATGCATAGTTACAATGTACTGCATGTGTAAATCTGTATGCATGATATATGTAAGTACACTATTGAATCAGAAAAGAGGTTTAGAGTTAGAGTTAGGGTTAGGGTTAAGATTAGGGTTAGGGTTATATCGCGCAAAAAGATTTACACATTAAGTACATTGTAACTATGCATAATAATATTGTAATTGTGTGTAAGTACACCTGTATTTACTAAGTAACTACTATGTAAATAAACAGTAATTAGCGACACTAAATATAAAGTGTTGTCAAAGTTTCCACATGCAAAAGTGTCCAAAAGCTGCCAAGCTTGGGTGTTTGAATGAGGCTGAACCTTTTCTCTAACTTGATAAATATCACAACTTTGTCTATTTTATTTTCTTACCTGAGAACTAATATGATGCCACTTCTCTTGTATTTCTTTTCATATATATGTTTGAATATCAGGAAATTATGCTGACATGTCTTTAATCTCCTTGAGCCATTTGGATTGGATTACAGGTTTGGGGTTCTGTCGCCCATGAAGCACCGCCAAGAAAAGTTTGTTTTAAGTATAGCCACAACAGGGCCAATGTACAGTATTTCATGAAGCTGAATAGTTGTGCAAGACCTTCGTAATCTACTCCCATGGGGTCTGAAACACTGCAGATGTGTTT
>JAHFZB010000843.1:0-25000 GCA_036884735.1 Huso huso
GCCAGCACTGAACCCGGAACAGCACTGCACTATTTGTCACTCTTTTAAACTATCTCACACCACGAGTACTGCAGCACGCACCCAGGACTGGTGACCGTGGTTGTATATTGTGGGAGAGATACTGTGTTTATTGTTTAGTACTGCAATCCCTGTTACTGTTCTCCATGTTTTACGCATCGCTGTGTATAACCAGAGTTTATTATTTGGTCACCAGACCTGCATTATAACAAAAATAAAAAGTATATTTTTCCATACCGGATTACAAATCTCTGTCTGTTTATTCCTGCACTGCATCATCTCTGCACCTGTACATCATCAGCAACCACTTTACCACACTCCCATATGTTATTTATAATGGACATTTTTATTGCCTGCGTGCAGTACCTTACACTTTCCTCTATTAAATGTTGTTTGCCATGTGTCTGCCCAGTTCTGAATGCTGTCTAGATCATTTTGAATGACCTTTTCTGCTGCAATAGTGTTTGCCACTCCTATTTTTGTGTAGTCTGCAAATTTAACAGGTTTGCTTACTATACCTGAATCTAAGTCATTAATGTAGATTACAATAGCAGAGGACTGATCCCTGTGATACTGCACTGGTTACCTCGCTCCATTTTGAGATTTTTCCTCTAATCAGTCCTTTGTTTTCTGCTTGTTAACCACTCCCTAATTCATGTGCATGAATTTCCTTGAATCCCTACTGTATTCAGTTTGAGGATTAATCTTTTATGCAGGATTTTGTCAAAAGCTTTCTGGAAATCTAAAAAAAACAACAAATGTTTTGCAATTATCTATTGATGTTGCATCCTCAAAAAAATCAAGCAGGTTTAGACATGATCTCCCTTTCCTAAAACCATGCTGACTGTCTCTCAGGATACTTAGCAGAGTGGTCCATTATGGCAAAGGAATATTGCAGCTACCAGTCTCCGCTCTAACCGAGGAGTTTAAGTGCGCCAAGGCCAGACTGGAAATGACATTAGTAGAGTCACGTGACAAATGCGTAAGGGAGGCAGCACCTGTGTTGAGAACTGGAAGAAAGTGGGTGGCAAAGAAAGCTGTGGAAGATGCAAAGGCTGCCCTTTGAATTGGTGATATCATGGGGCAAGTTCAGCATGGAAGAGGGGGTCTTGGACTTGGTTCAGCTTCTCCTACATGGCACAAGGCAGCCCCAGCTCAAAGGAGGAAGCTGGTAGTCAACAAGGTGCAAAAGCAGGAGGAGAGGATGAGGTGTATAAAGGCCATTTCCCAGGCCAAGCAGGGAGAATGGATGAGATGGGAGAGTGTGGAACAACGCAAGATTGGCTGGCAAGACCTATGGTCAATGGAACAGAGCAGGATCAGTTTCCTCATCAGGTCAACACATGATGTTCTCCCATCACCACAGAACCTAAATCTCTGGGTAGGAGAGGATCCCTCATGTCCTTTGTGTTCATCACCTGCAACATTAAGGCACATTTTGACAGGATGTAAGGTGGCTCTTAGCCAAGGACGGTTTACTTGGCGCCATGACCAGGTGCTGCGATGTTTGGCCTTAGCATTGGAAGACAAGCGTAACATGACCAATAAGTTGCCACCTGTTCCATCAAAACATTACACACAAAAGACAACATTCCTCCGCCCAGGAGAGCAACCACCAAGAAAAGGTGTTAAAACCAATCCTCGCCCAGGACGACTGGAAAATGCTGGCAGATGTTGGTCAACGGCTTATTTTTCTACCTGAGATTGCCACCACTAACCTTCGACCAGATATTGTCTTGTGGTCTGGATCAGCACGCCTTATTCACCTGGTAGAGTTAACAGTGCCATGGGAGGATGCTGTAAATGAGGCGTATGAGAGGAAGAAACTGCGGTATGCTCAACTAGCCACTGAAGCAGAACAGCGAGGATGGAGAGTCCGGGTTTACCCAGTGGAAGTGGGTTGTCGAGGATTTGTGGCACACTACAACCCGGTTTCTCAGAGACGTCGGATTCAGTGGCCAAGAGTTGCGTCGCACAGTGAAGAACTTATCTGAAGCAGCAGAGAGGAGCAGCAACTGGCTGTGGTTGAGACGGAAAGATTCTGGCTGGGGATCTCAAGCACAATAGAAAGAAATGCTGATGTACAGGTAAGTAAGCTGGGTTGAGTTGAGTGGGGGACGGAGGGGGGTGATGCTGGGACGCCAGAATCACCGTCGAGCCCTCTTGAGGTGTCGTGGGCTAGTCGACGAAACACTGAGGATGGAAGGTGCCCAGTTGAAGACCCCACAGTTGTACCCTCCTTAGCTCAGTCCAGACAGTTGTCATGCTGATGCGCTGGGGAGGCTGCACTGTGGTTGATTCCCGGAGCCAGCATCGCGGCCATTATGTGTGCTGATGCGCCAGGGGGGCAAAATAAGCTGATCCCTGGAGCCAACATTACACTTCAGCCATTAACACCAGACAGAAGGATATCTACAGAAGGAAACGTAAATGGATGGAGAAACATATGGATCACATTAGTTTACTGTAAAGCTACGTCTTAGTTGGTGCTTATCTTGGCGAGAGCCGAGTTCATATCAGCATGAAGTTTTAACATCTACTCTCGTGTAATGGAAATCATAATTACCATATAGGTAATTTTCCATTTTGGATCTTATTATAGTTTACATATAATAGAAGTCAGGCTTATTAGTCAATAGTTACCTGGTTCGGTTTTGTCTCCCTTTTTGTGGATCGGTATTACTTTTGCAATTTTCCAGTGTGTCTGTACAACCTCTGTGGCAAGAGACTGTTGCATGATCTTTGTTAGCAGTTTGCACAGGGCAACCCGGGACTGCAGCTGCAACCATTTCACTTTTGAAGCGCTGTGACCATAGAAACCGTACGGCGCCTTTCACACGCTTTTATTGGCTCTTGTGAATGAATCCTATGCAAATTCCAACCATTCTCAAACTCAACGGAGTAGTTATTCAAGGAAATGCATGCACATGGATTAGGGAGCGGTTAGCATGTAGAACAGAAAGTACGGATTAGAGGAGAAACCTCAAAATGGAGTGAAGTAACCAGTGTTGTACCACAACGATCAGTATTAGGTCCTCTGCTATTCCTAATCTACATCAATGATTTAGATTCTGGTATAGTAAGCAAACTTGTTAAAATTGCAGACGACACAAAAATAGGAGGAGTGGCAAACACTGTTGCAGCAGCAAAGGTCATTTAAAATGACCTAGACAGCATTCAGAACTGGACAGACGCATGGCAAATGACGTTTAATAGAAAAATGTGTAAAGTACTGCACGCAAGCAATAAAAATGTGCATTATAAATATCATATGGGAGATACTGAAATTGAAGAAGGAATCTATGAAAAAGACCTAGGAGTTTATGTTGACTCAGAAATGTCTTCATCTAGACAATGTGGGGAAGCTATAAAAAAGGCCAACAAGATGCTTGGATATAGTGTGAGAAGTGTTGAACTTAAATTAAAGGAAGTAATGTTAAGACTTTACATTGCATTAGTAAGACCTCATCTAGAATATTGGGTTCAGTTCTGGTCATAAAGGGGTATTCAGAACAGAAAATAGGAGGCACTTTTTTACACAGAGAATTGTGAGGGTCTGGAACCAACTCCCCAGTAATGTTGTTGAAGCTGACACCCTGGGATCCTTCAAGAAGGTGCTTGATGAGATTCTGGGAGCAATAAACAACTAACAAATAAATGAGCAAGATGGGCTGAATGGCCTCCTCTCGTTTGTAAACTTTCTTATGTTCTTATCTCCCAAGTGCCCACTGTTCTCAAATCATTGCTTTCACTCCCCACAACTGGAAAGCTACTCGTTTGCAGGTAGTCTCCCGCGCAGCGCAAGCACAGTGAGCGACCCGGGATTACAGATGCTACCATTTCAATGTTGAAGTGCTATGACTGTAGAAGCTTATAGGCTGCTTTGATTGGCTTTGCTTGGTGGCAATTTTCATATTTCCCAGGTCCCTGCTGTTCTCGAGCCATTGCTTTCACTCCCCACAACTGGAAAGCTACTTGTTTGCAGGTAGTCTCCAGGGTAGCACAAGCACAGTGGTGCTGTAATGGGGAGCTCCACACAGGGTGACCTGGGGACTGCAGATGCTCTCATTTCACAGTTGAAGTACTGTGACAGTAGAGGCCTACAGGCTCATTTCATGCGGTTTGATTGGTTGTGAATCGTGACAATTTGCACATAACCCAGATGCCCGCTGTTCTCGAGCCATTGCTTCCACTCCCCACAAATAGAAAACTACTCATTGCAGGTAATCTCCTGCACAGTGGACGAGCCGGGGACTGCAGATGCTACCATTTCTACGTTGAAGTGCTGTGACGGTAGAAACCGCCAGGCTCTTTTAACACGCTTTGATTAGCTGTGAATGCTGGCAATTTGAATATCGCCCAGGTGCCTGCTGTTCTCGAGACATTGCTTTCACTCCCCACAACTAGAAAGCCACTAGTTTGCAGATACTCTCCTGCACAGCCCAAGCACAGTGGTGCTGCACCAGAGTGCCCCCTAGTGAGAGACCCAGGGACTGCAGATGCTATCATTTCACAGTTGAAATGCTGTGATCTTAAAAACTGCCAGGCTCTTTTCATGAGCTTTGATTGGCTGGTAATGATGGCAATTTGCATATTTCCCAGGTACCCGCTTTTCTCAAGCCATTGCTTTCACTCCTCACCACTAGAAAACTACTTGTTTGCAAGTTCTCTCCCGCCCATCCCAAGCACAGTGGTGGGCGACCCGGGGACTGCAGATGCTATCATTTCACAGTTGAAGAGCTGTGATGGTAGAAACTGCCAGGCTCTTTTCACGTGCTGATTGGCTGTGAATGGTGGCGATTTGCATATTTCCCAGGTGCCAGGTGTTCTCAAGCCATTTCCTTCATTCCCCACAAATAGAAAGCTACTCGGTTGCAGATAGTCTCTGGCACAGCCCAAGCATAGAGGTGCTGCACACGGAGTGCCCCCTAGTGGGTGACCAGGGGACGTATCATTTCACAGTTGAAGTGCTGTGATGGTAGGAATGGCCAGGCTCTTTTCACGCTTTGATTGGCTGTGAATGGTGGCAATTTGCATATCTCCCAGGTCCCCGTTGTTCTCAAGCCATTACTTTCACTCCCCACAACTATAAAGCTACTCGTTTGCAGCTAGTCTCCCGCAAAAGCAGAAGCATAGTGGTGTTGCAACGGAGTGCCCCCCCCAGTGGACAATGCAGGTAACGCAGATGCTATCTTTTCACAGTTGAAGCGCTATGATCCTAGAAGCCGGCAGGCACTTTTCACGTGCTGTGAATGGTGACAATTTGCATATTTCCCAGGTGCCGGCTGTTCTCGTGCCTTTGCTTTCACTCCCCACTACTAGAAAGCTACTTGTTTGCAAGTTGTCTCCTGCACATCAAAAGCATAGTGGTGCTGCACCGGAGTGCCCCCCAGTGGACGACCCGGGTATTACGGATGCTATCATTTCACAGTTGAAGCGCAATGACCCTAGAGGCCACAAGGCTCTTTTCACTTGCTGTGATTGGCTTTGAAAGGTGGCGATTTGCATATTTCCCAAGTGCCCGCTGTTCTCAATGCATTGCTTTCTCTCCCCACAACAAGAAAGCTACTCGGTTGTAGGTAGTTTCCCGCACAGCCCAAGGATAGTGGTTCTGCACTGTAGTGCCCCCCAGTGGGCAACCTGGGGATTGCAGATGCTATCATTTCACAGTTGAAGCGCTGTGATCGTAGAAACTGACAGGCTCTTTTCACGTGCTTTGATTGGCTGGGAATGGTGGCAATTTGCATATTTCCCAGGTGTGCCCGCTCTTCTCCAGCCACTGCATTCTCTCCCCACAACTAGAAAGCTGCTCGGTTGCAGATAGTCTCCCGCACAGCCCAAGCATAGTGGAGGAGTACCGGTGTGCACCCTAGTGGGAGTCCCAGGGACTGCAGGTGCTATAACTTCACAGTTGAAGAGCTGTGATCGTAGAAACTGACAGGCTCTTTTCACGTGCTTTGATTGGCTGTGAATGGTGGCAATTTGCATATCTCCCAGGTGCCCAGTGTTCTCGTGCCATTGCATTCACTCCCCACAAGTAGGAAGCTACTCAGTTGCAGATAGCCTCCCGCACTGCCCAAACAAAGTGGTGATGCACCGGAGTACCCCCCAGTGGACGACCCGGGTATTGCAAATGCTATCATTTCACAGTTGAAGCGCTATGACCGTAGAGGCCACCAGGCTCAAAAAACACGTTTTGATTGGCTGTGAATGCTGGCAATTTGCATTTCTCCCAGGAGTGCCCGCTCTTCTCCAGCCACTGCTTTCACTCACCACAACTAGAAAGCTACTCGCTGGCAGGTAGTCAGCCGTACAGCGCAAGCGCGGTGGTGCTGCACCGGAGCGCCCCCTGGTGGTGGACCCGGGGGCTGCAGGTGCTGTGATCGTAGAAGCAGCCAAGCTTTTTTCCCCGTGCTTTGATTGGCTGTGAATGGTTGCAATTTGCATATCTCCCAGGTGTGCCCACTATTATCCAGCCACTGCTTTCACTCACCACAACTAGAAAGCTACTCGCTTGCAGGTTGTCTGCCGCACAGCGCAAGCGCACTGGTGCTGCACCGGAGCGCCACCTGGTGGTGGACCCAGAGTCTGCAGGTGCTATCATTTCACAGCTGAAGCGTTGTGATCGTAGAAGCCGCCAGGCTCTATTCACGCACTTTGATTGGCTGTGAATGGTGGTAATTTGCATATCTCCCAGCTGTGCCTGCTCTTCTCCAGCCACTGCTAACACTCGAGAAAGCTACTCGCTGGCAGGTAGTCAGCCGCACAGCGCAAGCGCACTGGTGCTGCATCGGAGCGCCCCCCCCGGTGGGTGACACGGGGACTGCAGGTGCTATCTTTTCACAGCTGAAGCGCTGTGAACGTTGGAGCCGCTAGGCTCTATTCACACGCTATGATTGGCTGTGAATGGTGGCAATTTGCATATCTCCCAGGTGTAGCCGCTATTAACCAGCCACTGCTTTCACTCACCACAACTAGAAAGCTACTCCCTTGCAGGTAGTCTGCCGCACAGCGCAAGCACACTGGTGCTGCACCGGAGCGCCACCTGGTGGTGGACCCGGGGTCTGCAGCTGCTATCATTTCACAGCTGAAGCGCTGTGGTCGTAGATGCCGCCAGGCTTTTTTCACGTGCTTTGATTGGCTGTGCGTGGTGGCAATTTGCATATCTCCCAGGTGTACCCGCTGTTTACCAGCCACTGCTTTCACTCACCACAACTAGAAAGCTACTCTCTTGCAGGTAGTCTGCCGCATAGCGCAAGCACACTGGTGCTGCACCGGAGCGCCCCCTGGTGGTGGACCCGGGGTCTGCAGGTACTATCATTTCACGGCTGAAGCGCTGTGAACGTAGAAACAGCCAGGCACTATTAACGTGCTTTGATTGGCTGTGAATGATGGCAATTTGCATATCTCCCAGGTCTGCCCGCTCTTCTCCAGCCACTGCTTTCACTCACCACAACTAGAAAGCTACTCTCTTGCAGGTAGTCTGCCGCATAGCACAAGCACACTGGTGCTGCACCAGAGCGCCCCCTGGTGGTGGACACGGGGTCTGCAGCTGCTATCATTTCACAGCTGAAGTGCTGTGGTCGTAGATGCCACCAGGCTTTTTTCACGCGCTTTGATTGCCTGTGAGTGGTGGCAATTTGCATATGTCCCAGGTGTACCCGGTCTTCTCCAGCCACTGCTTTCACTCACCACAACTAGAAAGCTACTAGCTGGCAGGTAGTCAGCCGCACAGCGCAAGCGCACTGGTGGTGGACACGGGGTCTGCAGCTGCTATCATTTCACAGCTGAAGCGCTGTGGTCGTAGATGCCACCAGGCTTTTTTCACGCGCTTTGATTGGCTGTGAGTGGTGGCAATGTGCATATCTCCCAGGTGTACCCGCTCTTCACCAGCCACTGCTTTCACTCACCACAACTAGAAAGCTACTCTCTTGCAGGTAGTCTGCCGCATAGCGCAAGCACACTGGTGCTGCACCGCAGCGCCCCCTGGTGGTGGACCCGGGGTCTGCGGGTGCTATCATTTCACAGCTGAAGCGCTGTGAATGTAGAAGCAGCCAGGCTCTATTAACGCGCTTTGATTGGCTGTGAATGGTGGCAATTTGCATATCTCCCAGGTGTACCCGCTCTTCTCCAGCCACTGCTTCCACTCACCACAACTAGAAAGCTACTCGCTTACAGGTAGTCAGCCCCACAGCGCAAGTGCACTGGTGCTGCATCGAGCGCCCCATGGTGGTGGACCCGGGGTCTGCAGGTGCTATCATTTCACAGCTGAAGCCCTGTGGTCGTAGAAGCCGCCAGGCTTTTTTCTGCTTTGATTGGCTGTGAATGGTGGCAATTTGCATATCTCCCAGGTGTGCCCGCCTTCACCAGCCACTGCTTTCACTCACCACAACTAGAAAGCTACCCGCTTGCAGGTAGTAAGCCCCACAGCGCAAGCTTCACTGGTGCTGCACCGGAGCGCCCCTGGTGGTGGATCCGGGGTCTGCAGGTGCTATCATTTCACAGCTGAAGCCCTGTGATCGTAGAAGCCGTCAGGCTCTTTTCACGCGCTTTGATTGGCTGTGAATGATGGCAATTTGCATATCTCCCAGGTTTACCCGCTCTTCACCAGCCACTGCTTTCACTCACCACAACTAGAAAGCTACCCTCTTGCAGGTAGTCTGCCGCACAGCGCAAGCACACTGGTGCTGCACCGGAGCGCCCCTGGTGGTGGTGGACCGGGGTCTGCAGGTGCTATCATTTCACAGCTGAAGCGTTGTGATTGTAGAAGCCGCCGGCTCTTTTCACGCGCTTTGATTGGCTGTGAATGGTGGCAATTTGCATATCTCCCAGGTGTGCCCGCTCTTCACCAGCCACTGCTTTCACTCACCACAACTAGAAAGCTACTCACTTGCAGGTAGTCAGCCGCACAGTGCAAGCGCACTGGTGCTGCACCGAGCGCCCCCTGGTGGTGGACCCGGGGTCTGCAGGTGCTATCATTTCACAGTTGAAGCCCTGAGCGTAGAAGCCGCCAGGATTCTTTTCACGCTCTTTGATTGGCTGTGAATGGTGGCAATTTGCATATCTCCCAGGTGTACCCGCTCTTTACCAGCCACTGCTTTCACTCACCACAACTAGAAAGCTACTCTCTTGCAGGTAGTCAGCCGCACAGCGCAAAGCACACTGGTGCTGCACTGGAGCGCCCCTGGTGGTGGACCCGGGGTCTGCAGGTGCTATCATTTCACAGCTGAAGCGCTCTGAATCAGCCAGACTTTTTTTCACGCGGTTTGATTGGCTGTGAATGGTGGCAATTTGCATATCTCCCAGTGTGTGTACCCGCTCTTTACCAGCCACTGCTTTCACTCACCACCAACTAGAAAGCTACCGCTTGCAGGTAGTCAGCTGCTGCGCCAGGTGCACCGGGCGCACTGGTGGTGGACACGGGGTCTGCAGCTGCTATCATTTCACAGCTGAAGCGCTGTGAACGTAGAAGCCGCCAGGCTCTATTCACGTGCTTTGATTGGCTGTGAATGGTGGCAATTTGCTTATCTCCCAGCTGTGCCCGCTATGCTCCAGCCACTGCTTTCACTCACCACAACTAGAAAGCTACTCGCTTGCAGGTAGTCAGCCGCACAGCGCAAGCGCACCGGAGCACCCCCTGGTGGTGGACCCGGGGTCTGCAGGTGCTATCATATAACAGCTGAAGCGCTGTGAACATAGAAGCCACCAGGCTCTATTCACGTGCTTTGATTGGCTGTGAATGGTGGCAATTTGCATATCTCCCAGGTGTGCCCGCTCTTCTCCAGCCACTGCTTTCACTCACCACAACTAGAAAGCTACTCGCTTGCAGGTAGTCAGCTGCACAGCGCCAAGCGCACTGGTGCTGCTGGAGCACCCCTGGTGGTGGACCCGGGTCTGCAGGTGCTATCATTTCACAGCTGAAGCGCTGTGGTCGTAGATGCCACCAGGCTCTTTTCACGTGCTTTGATTGGCTGTGAGTGGTGGCAATTTGCATATCTCCCAGGTGTGCCCGCTCTCCTCCAGCCACTGCTTTCACTCACCACAACAAGAAAGCTACTCGCTTGCAGGTAGTCAGCCCTGCTGCACTGGTGCTGCGCAGAGCCCCTGGTGGTGGACCGGGGTCTGCAGGTGCTATCATTTCACAGCTGAAGCGCTGTGATCGTAGAAGCAGCCAGGCTCTTTCACACGCTTTGATTGGCTGTGAATGGTGGCAATTTGCATATCTCCCAGGTGTGCCCGCTCTCCTCCAGCCACTGCTTTCACTCACCACAACTAGAAAGCTACTCTCTTGCAGGTAGTCTGCCGCACAGCTTAAAGCACACTGGTGCTGCACTGAGCGCCCCTGGTGGTGGACCCGGGGTCTGCAGGTGCTAACATTTCACAGCTGAAGCGCTGTGAACGTAGAAGCAGCCAGGCTCTATTCTCGCGCTATGATTTGCTGTGAATGGTGGCAATTTGCATATCTCTCAGGTGTGCCCGGTATTCACCAGCCACTGCTTTCTCACCACAACTAGAGAACTACTCGCTTGTAGGTAGTCAGCAGCACAGCGGAAGAAAACTGGTGCTGCACCGGAGCACCCCTGGTGGTGGACCCGGGGTCTGTAGGTGCTATCATTTAACAGCTGAAGCGCTGTGAACGTAGAAGCCGCCAGGCTCTATTCACGTGCTTTGATTGGCTGTGAATGGTGGCAATTTGCATATCTCCCAGGTGTGCCCGCTCTTCTCCAGCCACTGCTTTCACTCACCACAACTAGAAAGCTACCGCTTGCAGGTAGTCAGCCGCACAGCATAAGCGCACCGGTGCTGCACCGGAGCACCCCCTGGTGGTGGACCCGGGGTCTGCAGGTGCTATCATATAACAGCTGAAGCGCTGTGAACATAGAAGCCACCAGGCTCTATTCACGTGCTTTGATTGGCTGTGAATGGTGGCAATTTGCATATCTCCCAGGTGTGCCCGCTCTTCTCCAGCCACTGCTTTCACTCACCACAACTAGAAAGCTACTCGCTTGCAGGTAGTCAGCCGCACAGCGCAAGCACATTGGTGCTGCAACCGAGAGCGCCCCTGGTGGTGGACGGGGTCTGCAGGTGGTATCATTTCACAGCTGAAGCGTTGTGATCGTAGAAGCCGCCAAGCTCTATTCACGCGCTTTGATTGGCTGAGAATGGTGGCAATTTGCATATCTCCCAGGTGTACCCGCTATTAACCAGCCACTGCTTTCACTTACCACAACTAGAAAGCTACCGCTTGCAGGTAGTCAGCCGCACAGCGCAAGCACATAGGTGCTGCACTGAAGCGCCCCTGGTGGTGGACCCGGGGTCTGCAGCTGCTATCATTTCACAGCTGAAGCGCTGTGATCGTAGAAGCAACCAGGCTCTTTTCGCGTGCTTTGATTGGCTGTGAATGGTGGCAATTTGCATATCTCCCAGGTGTGCCCGCTCTTCTCCAGCCACTGCTTCAGTCACCACAACTAGAAAGCTACTCGCTTGCAGGTAGTCTGCCGCACCGCACAAGCACACTGGTGCTGCACCGGAGCGCCCCCTGGTAGTGGATCCGGGGGCTGCAGGTGCTGTCATTTCACAGCTGAAGCGTTGTTATCGTAGAAGCCGCCAGGCTTTTTTTTCACGCTTTGATTGGCTGTGAATGGTGGCAATTTGCATATCTCCCAGGTGTGCCCTGCTGTTTTCACCAGCCACTGCTTTCACTCACCACAACAGAAAGCTACTCGCTTGCAGGTAGTCAGCCGCTGGCGCAAGTGCACACTGGTGCTGCACGGGAGCCCCCTGGTGGTGGACCCGGGGTCTGCAGGTGCTATCATTTCACAGCTGAAGCGCTGCCAGATGCCGCAGGCTTTATTCACACGCTTTGATTGGCTGCGAATGGTGGCAATTTGCATATCTCCCTGGTCTGCCTGCTTTTCTCCAGCCACTGCTTTCACCACCACAACTAGAAAGCTACTCTCTTGCAGGTAGTCTGCCGCATAGCGCAAGCACACTGGTGCTACACCGGAGCGCCCCCTGGTGGTGGACCCGGGGTCTGCAGGTGCTATCATTTCACAGCTGAAGCGCTGTGATCGTGTAGAAGCCAGGCTCTATTCACGCTTTGATTGGCTGTGAATGGTGGCAATTTGCATTTCTCCCAGGTGTGCCCGTTCTTCTCCAGCCACTGCTTTCACTCACCACAACCAGAAAGCTACTCGCTTGCAGGTAGTCTGCCGCACCGCACAAGCACACTGGTGCTGCACCGGAGCGCCCCCTGGTAGTGGAACCGGGGGCTGCAGGTGCTGTCATTTCACAGCTGAAGCGTTGTTATCGTAGAAGCCGCCAGGCTATTTACACGTGCTTTGATTTGCTGTGAATGGTGGCAATTTGCATATCTCCCAGGTGCGCCCGCACTTCTCCAGCCACCTTTTTCACTCACCACAACTAGAAAGCTACTCGCTTGCAGGTAGTCTGCAGTACAGCGCAAGTGCACTGGTGGTGCACCGGAGCGCCCCTGGTGGTGGACCGGGGTCTGCAGGTGCTATCATTTCACAGCTGAAGCTGCCAGGAAGCTATTCACGGCTTTGATTGGCTGTGAATGGTGGCAATTTGCATATCTCCCAGGTGTACCCGCTGTTTACCAGCCACTGCTTTCACCACCCAACTAGAAAGCTACTCGCTTGCAGGTAGTCTGCCCCACAGCGCAAAGTGCACTGGTGCTGTGGCGCCCCTGGTGGTGGTCGGGGTCTGCAGCTGCTATCATTTCACAGCTGAAGCGCTGTGGTCGTAGATGCCGCCAGGCTTTTTTCACGCGCTTTGATTGGCTGTGAGTGATGGCAATTTGCATATCTCCCAGGTGTGCCCGCTCTCCTCCAGCCACTGCTTTCACTCACCACAACTAGAAAGCTAGGTAGTCTGGCAGGTAGTCAGCTGCACTGAGCGCCCCCCGGTGGTGGACCCGGGGTCTGCCGGTGCTATCATTTCACAGCTGAAGCGCTGTGAACGTAGAAGCAGCCAGGCTCTATTAACACGCTTTGATTGGCTGTGAATGATGGCAATTTGCATATCTCCCAGGTGTGCCCGCTCTTCACCAGCCACTGCTTTCACTCACCACAACTAGAAAGCTACCCGCTTGCAGGTAGTCTGCCGCACAGCGCAAGCACACTGGTGCTGCACTGGAGCGCCCCCTGGTGGTGGACCCGGGGTCTGCAGGTGCTATCATTTCACAGCTGAAGCGCTGTGAACGTAGAAGCAGCCAGGCTCTATTCACGCGCTTTGATTGGCTGTGAATGGTGGCAATTTGCATATCTCCCAGGTGTGCCCGCTCTTCACCAGCCACTGCTTTCACTCACCACAACTAGAAAGCTACTCGCTTGCAGGTAGTCAGCCCCACTGCGCAAGCGCACTGGTGCTGCATCGGAGCGCCCCCCGGTGGGTGACACGGGGACTGCAGGTGCTATCATTTCACAGTTTAAGCGCTGTGGTCGTAGATGCCGCCAGGCTTTTTTCACGTGCTTTGATTGGCTGTGAGCGGTGGCTATTTGCATATCTCCCAGGTGTACCCGCTCTTCATCAGCCTCTGCTTTCACTCACCACAACTAGAAAGCTACTCTCTTGCAGGTAGTCTGCTGCACAGCGCAAGCACACAGGTGCTGCACCGGAGCGCCACCTGGTGGTGGACCCGGGGTCTGCAGGTGCTATCATTTCACAGTTGAAGCGCTGTGGTCGTAGAAGCCGCCAGGCTTTTTTCACGCTGCTTTGATTGGCTGTGAATGGTGGCAATTTGCATATCTCCCAGGTGTGCCCGCTGTTCACCAGCCACTGCTTTCACTCACCACAACTAGAAAGCTACCGCTTGCAGGTAGTCTGCCGCACAGCGCAAGTGCACTGGTGCTGCACCGGAGCGCCCCTGGTGGTGGACATGGGGTCTGCAGGTGCTATCATTTCACAGCTGAAGCGCTGTGGTCGTAGATGCCACCAGGCTTTTTCACGCCGCTTTGATTGGCTGTGAATGGTGGCAATTTGCATATCTCCCAGGTGTACCGCTCTTCACCAGCCACTGCTTTCACTCACCACAACTAGAAAGCTACTCGCTTGCAGGTAGTCTGCCGCACAGCGCAAGTGCACTGGTGCTGCACCGAGCGCCCCTGGTGGTGGACCCGGGGTCTGCAGGTGCTATCATTTCACAGCTGAAGCGCCAGAACGTAGAAACAGCCAGGCTCTATTCGCGCTTTGATTGGCTGTGAATGGTGGCAATTTGCATATCTCCCAGGTGTACCTGCTTCACCAGCCACTGCTTTCCTCACCACAACTAGAAAGCTACTGCTTGCAGGTAGTCTGCCCCACAGCGCAAGTGCACACTGGTGCTGCACCGAGCGCCCCCTGGTGGTGGACCGGGGTCTGCAGGTGCTATCATTTCACAGCTGAAGCGCCTGTTTTCGTAGAAGCTGTCAGGCTCTTTTCACGTGCTTTGATTGGCTGTGAATGGTGGCCATTTGCATATCTCCCAGGTGTGCCCGCTCTTCACCAGCCACTGCTTTCAGTCACCACAACTAGAAAGCTACTCGCTTGCAGGTAGTCAGCCGCACAGCACAAGTGCACTGGTGCTGCACCTGGCGCCCCCTGGTGGTGGACCCTGGGTCTGCAGGTGCTATCATTTCACAGCTGAAAGCGCTGTGAGCGAAGAAGTGTCAGGCTCTATGACGCTTTGATTGGCTGTGAATGGTGGCAATTTGCATATCTCCCAGGTGTGCCCGTATTCACCAGCCACTGCTTTCTCACCACAACTAGAAACTACCGCTTGCAGGTAGTCAGCCGCACAGCGGAAGCGCACTGGTGCTGCACCGAGCGCCCCCTGGTGGTGGACCCGGGGTCTGCAGGTGCTATCATTTCACAGCTGAAGCGCTGAACGTAGAAGCCGCCAGGCTCTATTCAATGCTTTGATTGGCTGTGAATGGTGGCAATTTGCATATCTCCCAGGTGTGCCCGCTATTCACCAGCCACTGCTTTCACTCACCACAACCAGAAAGCTACTCGCTTGCAGGTAGTCAGCCCGCACAGCGCAAGTGCACACTGGTGCTGCACGAGCGCCCCCTGGTGGTGGACCCGGGGTCTGCAGGTGCTATCATTTGACAGCTGAAGCGCTGTGATCGTAGAAGCCGCCAGGCTTATTCACTGCTTTGATTGGCTGTGAATGGTGGCAATTTGCATATCTCCCAGGTGTGCCCGCTATCTTCACCAGCCACTGCTTTCAGGCTTTTTCACCACAACCAGAAAGCTACTCGCTGGCAGGTAGTCAGCCGCACAGCACAACCAGAAAAACTTGCAGTGGTGCTGCACCGAGCGCCCCTGGTGGTGGACCCGGGGTCTGCAGGTGCTATCATTTCACAGCTGAAGCGCTGTGATCGTAGAAGCTGTCAGGCTCTATTCACAGCTTTGATTGGCTGTGAATGGTGGCAATTTGCATATCTCCCAGGTGTGCCCGCTATTCACCAGCCACTGCTTTCAGTCACCACAACTAGAAAGCTACCGCTTGCAGGTAGTCAGCCGCACAGCGCAAAAGTGCACTGGTGCTGCACCGAGCGCCCCCTGGTGGTGGACCCGGGGTCTGCAGGTGCTATCATTTCACAGCTGAAGCGCTGTGATTGTAGAAGGCCAGGCTCTATTCACGCGCTTTGATTGGCTGTGAATGGTGGCAATTTGCATATCTCCCAGGTGTGCCCGCTCTTCACCAGCCACTGCTTTCAGTCACCACAACTAGAAAGCTACTCGCTTGCAGGTAGTCAGCCGCACAGCGCAAGTGCAGTGGTGCTGCACCGCAGCGCCCCCTGGTGGTGGACCCGGGGTCTGCAGGTGCTATCATTTGACAGCTGAAAGCTGTCTTTTTTTTTTCACGCGCTTTGATTGGCTGTGAATGGTGGCAATTTGCATATCTCCCAGGTGTGCCCGCTCTTCACCAGCCACTGCTTTCACTCACCACAACTAGAAAGCTACTCACTTGCAGGTAGTCAGCCGCACAGTGCAAGTGCACTGGTGCTGCACCGGAGCACCCACTGGTGGTGGACCCGGGTCTGCAGGTGCTATCATTTGACAGCTGAAGCGCTGTGTCGAGAAGCTGTCAGGCTTATTCACGCGCGCTTTGATTGGCTGTGAATGGTGGCAATTTGCATATCTCCCAGGTGTGCCCGCTCTTCACCAGCCACTGCTTTCACTCACCACAACTAGAAAGCTACTCGCTTGCAGGTAGTCAGCCGCACAGCGCAAGTGCAGTGGTGCTGCACCGAACGCCCCTGGTGGTGGACCCGGGGTCTGCAGGTGCTATCATTTCACAGCTGAAGCTGTGATCGTAGAAGCTGTCAGGCTTTTTTCACGCGCTTTGATTGGCTGTGAATGGTGGCAATTTGCATATCTCCCAGGTGTGCCCGCTCTTCACCAGCCACTGCTTTCACTCACCACAACTAGAAAGCTACTCGCTTGCAGGTAGCAGACAGCGCAAGTGCAGTGGTGCTGCACCGAGCGCCCCTGGTGGTGGACCCGGGGTCTGCAGGTGCTATCATTGACAGCTGAAGCGCTGTGATCGTAGAAGCTGTCAGGCTCTTTTCACGCTTTGATTGGCTGTGAATGGTGGCAATTTGCATATCTCCCAGGTGTGCCCGCTCTTCACCAGCCACTGCTTTCAGTCACCACAACCAGAAAGCTACTCGCTTGCAGGTAGTCAGCCGCACAGCGCAAGTGCAGTGGTGCTGCACCGGAGCCCCCTGGTGGTGGACCCGGGGTCTGCAGGTGCTATCATTTGACAGCTGAAGCGCCTGTGATCGTAGAAGCTGTCAGGCTCTATTTCACGCTTTGATTGGCTGTGAATGGTGGCAATTTGCATATCTCCCAGGTGTGCCCGCTATTCACCAGCCACTGCTTTCACTCACCACAACCAGAAAGCTACTCGCTTGCAGGTAGTCAGTCGCACAGCGCAAGCTATGCAGTGGTGCTGCACCGAGCGCCCCCTGGTGGTGGACCGGGGTCTGCAGGTGCTATCATACCACAGCTGAAGCGTTGTGAGCTAGAAGCTGTCAGGCTCTATTCACGTGCTTTGATTGGCTGTGAATGGTGGCAATTTGCATATGTCCCAGGTGTGCCTGCTATTCACCATCCACTGCTTTCACTCACCACAACTAGAAAGCTACTCGCTTGCAGGTAGTCAGCCGCACAGCGCAAAGTGCAGTGGTGCTGCACCGAGCGCCCCTGGTGGTGGACCCGGGGTCTGCAGGTGCTATCATTGACAGCTGAAGCTTTGATTGTGAAGGCCTATTCAGGCTTTTTTGCTTTGATTGGCTGTGAATGGTGGCAATTTGCATATCTCCCAGGTGTGCCTGCTATTCACCAGCCACTGCTTTCACTCACCACAACTAGAAATCTACTCGCTTGCAGGTAGTCAGCCGCACAGCGCAAGTGCAGTGGTGCTGCACCGGAGCTCGCCCTGGTGCAGGACCCGGGGTCTGCAGGTGTTATCATTTCACAGCTGAAGCGCTGTGAACGAAGAAGCTGTCAGGCCTATTCGCGCGCTTTGATTGGCTGTGAATGGTGGCAATTTGCATATCTCCCAGGTGTGCCCGCTCTTCACCAGCCACTGCTTTCAGTCACCGCAACTAGAAAGCTACTCGCTGGCAGGTAGTCAGCCGTACAGCGCAAGTGCAGTGGTGCTGCACGGAGCGCCCCTGGTGGTGGACCGGGGTCTGCAGGTGCTATCATTTCACAGCTGAAGCGCTGTGGTCGTAGAAGCTGCCAGGCTTATTCACGTGCTTTGATTGGCTGTGAATGGTGGCAATTTGCATATCTCCCAGGTGTGCCCGCTCTTCACCAGCCACTGCTTTCAGTCACCACAACTAGAAAGCTACTCGCTTGCAGGTAGTCAGCCGCACAGCGCAAGCGCAGTGGTGCTGCACCGGAGCGCCCCCTGGTGCTGGACCCGGGGTCTGCAGGTGTTATCATTTCACAGCTGAAGCGCTGTGAACGAAGAAGCTGTCAGGCTCTATTCACGTGCTTTGATTGGCTGTGAATGGTGGCAATTTGCATATCTCCCAGGTGTGCCCGCTCTTCACCAGCCACTGCTTTCACTCACCACAACTAGAAAGCTACCGCTTGCAGGTAGTCAGCCGCACAGCGCAAGTGCAGTGGTGCTGCACCGAGCGCCCCCTGGTGGTGGACCCGGGGTCTGCAGGTGCTATCATTTGACAGCTGAAGCGCTGTGATCGTAGAAGCTGTCAGGCTCTATTCACACGCTTTGATTGGCTGTGAATGGTGGCAATTTGCATATCTCCCAGGTGTGCCCGCTCTTCACCAGCCACTGCTTTCAGTCACCACAACCAGAAAGCTACTCGCTTGCAGGTAGTCAGCCGCACAGCGCAAGTGCAGTGGTGCTGCACCGAGCGCCCCCTGGTGGTGGACCCGGGGTCTGCAGGTGCTATCATTTGACAGCTGAAGCGCTGTGATCGTAGAAGCTGTCAGGCTCTATTCACGCAGCTTTGATTGGCTGTGAATGGTGGCAATTTGCATATCTCCCAGGTGTGCCCGCTCTTCACCAGCCACTGCTTTCAGTCACCACAACTAGAAAGCTACCGCTTGCAGGTAGTCAGCCGCACAGCGCAAAGTGCAGTGGTGCTGCACCGAGCGCCCCCTGGTGGTGGACCCGGGGTCTGCAGGTGCTATCATTGACAGCTGAAGCGCTGTGATTGTAGAAGCTGTCAGGCTCTATTCCCGTGCTTTGATTGGCTGTGAATGGTGGCAATTTGCATATCTCCCAGGTGTGCCCGCTCTTCACCAGCCACTGCTTTCAGTCACCACAACTAGAAAGCTACCGCTTGCAGGTAGTCAGCCGCACAGCGCAAGTGCAGTGGTGCTGCACCGGGAGCCCCCTGGTGGTGGACCTGGGGTCTGCAGGTGCTATCATTTGACAGCTGAAGCGCTGTGATCGTAGAAGCTGTCAGGCTTTATTCACGCGCTTTGATTGGCTGTGAATGGTGGCAATTTGCATATCTCCCAGGTGTGCCCGCCTTCACCAGCCACTGCTTTCACTCACCACAACTAGAAAGCTACTCGCTTGCAGGTAGTCAGCCGCACAGCGCAAGTGCAGTGGTGCTGCAATCGAGCCCCCTGGTGGTGGACCGGGGTCTGCAGGTGCTATCATTGACAGCTGAAGCTGTGATCAAAGAAGCTGTCAGGCTCTATTCACACGCTTTGATTGGCTGTGAATGGTGGCAATTTGCATATCTCCCAGGTGTGCCCGCCTTCACCAGCCACTGCTTTCAGTCACCACAACCAGAAAGCTACCGCTTGCAGGTAGTCAGCCGCACAGCGCAAGTGCAGTGGTGTTGCAATCGAGCTCCCCCTGGTGGTGGACCCGGGGTCTGCAGGTGCTATCATTTCACAGCTGAAGCGCTGTGATCTAGAAGCTGTCAGGCTCTATTCACGTGCTTTGATTGGCTGTGAATGGTGGCAATTTGCATATCTCCCAGGTGTGCCCGCTCTTCACCAGCCACTGCTTTCACTCACCACAACTAGAAAGCTACCGCTTGCAGGTAGTCAGCCGCACAGCAAGTGCAGTGGTGCTGCACCGAGAGCCCCCTGGTGGTGACCGGGGTCTGCAGGTGCTATCATTGACAGCTGAAGCTGTGTCGTAGAAGCTGCCAGGCTTTATTCACGCCGCTTTGATTGGCTGTGAATGGTGGCAATTTGCATATCTCCCAGGTGTGCCGCCTTCACCAGCCACTGCTTTCAGTCACCACAACTAGAAAGCTACTCGCTTGCAGGTAGTCAGCCGCACAGCGCAAGTGCAGTGGTGCTGCACCGAGCGCCCCCTGGTGGTGGACCCGGGGTCTGCAGGTGCTATCATTTGACAGCTGAAGCGCTGTGATCGTAGAAGCTGTCAGGCTCTATTCACGCTTTGATTGGCTGTGAATGGTGGCAATTTGCATATCTCCCAGGTGTGCCCGCTTCACCAGCCACTGCTTTCAGTCACCACAACCAGAAAGCTACTCGCTTGCAGGTAGTCAGCCGCACAGCAAGTGCAGTGGTGCTGCACCGAGAGCCCCTGGTGGTGGACCCGGGTCTGCAGGTGCTATCATTGACAGCTGAAGCTGTGTCGTAGAAGGCCAGGCTCTATTCACGCGCTTTGATTGGCTGTGAATGGTGGCAATTTGCATATCTCCCAGGTGTGCCCGCTCTTCACCAGCCACTGCTTTCAGTCACCACAACTAGAAAGCTACCGCTTGCAGGTAGTCAGCCGCACAGCGCAAGTGCAGTGGTGCTGCACCGAGCTCCCCTGGTGGTGGACCCGGGGTCTGCAGGTGCTATCATTTGACAGCTGAGCGCCAGATCGTAGAAGCTGTCAGGCTCTATTCACGCTTTGATTGGCTGTGAATGGTGGCAATTTGCATATCTCCCAGGTGTGCCCGCTCTTCACCAGCCACTGCTTTCAGTCACCACAACTAGAAAGCTACCGCTTGCAGGTAGTCAGCCGCACAGCTAAAGTGCAGTGGTGCTGCACCGAGCCCCCTGGTGGTGGACCGGGGTCTGCAGGTGCTATCATTTGACAGCTGAAGCGCCTGTGATCGTAGAAGCTGTCAGGCTCTATTCACGCGCTTTGATTGGCTGTGAATGGTGGCAATTTGCATATCTCCCAGGTGTGCCCGCCTTCACCAGCCACTGCTTTCAGTCACCACAACTAGAAAGCTACTCGCTTGCAGGTAGTCAGCCGCACAGCGCAAGTGCAGTGGTGCTGCACCGGAGCTCCCCTGGTGGTGGACCCGGGTCTGCAGGTGCTATCATTGACAGCTGAAGCTGTGATCGTAGAAGCTGTCAGGCTCTATTCACGTGCTTTGATTGGCTGTGAATGGTGGCAATTTGCATATCTCCCAGGTGTGCCCGCTCTTCACCAGCCACTGCTTTCAGTCACCACAACTAGAAAGCTACCGCTTGCAGGTAGTCAGCCGCACAGCGCAAGTGCAGTGGTGCTGCACCGAGCTCCCCTGGTGGTGGACCCGGGGTCTGCAGGTGCTATCATTTGACAGCTGAAAGCTGTGATCGTAGAAGCTGTCAGGCTTCTATTCACGCTTTGATTGGCTGTGAATGGTGGCAATTTGCATATCTCCCAGGTGTGCCCGCTCTTCACCAGCCACTGCTTTCAGTCACCACAACCAGAAAGCTACCGCTTGCAGGTAGTCAGCCGCACAGCGCAAGTGCAGTGGTGCTGCACCGAGCTCCCCTGGTGGTGGACCCGGGGTCTGCAGGTGCTATCATTGACAGCTGAAGCGCTGTGATCGTAGAAGCTGTCAGGCTCTATTCACGCTTTGATTGGCTGTGAATGGTGGCAATTTGCATATCTCCCAGGTGTGCCCGCTCTTCACCAGCCACTGCTTTCAGTCACCACAACTAGAAAGCTACTCGCTTGCAGGTAGTCAGCCGCACAGCGCAAGTGCAGTGGTGCTGCACCGGAGCTCCCCCTGGTGGTGGACCCGGGGTCTGCAGGTGCTATCATTGATAGCTGAAGCGCTGTGATCGTAGAAGCTGTCAGGCTCTATTCACACGCTTTGATTGGCTGTGAATGGTGGCAATTTGCATATCTCCCAGGTGTGCCCGCTCTTCACCAGCCACTGCTTTCAGTCACCACAACTAGAAAGCTACTCGCTTCCAGGTACTCAGCCGCACAGCGCAAGTGCAGTGGTGCTGCACCGAGCTCCCCTGGTGGTGGACCCGGGGTCTGCAGGTGCTATCATTGACAGCTGAAGCGCTGTGATCGTAGAAGCTGTCAGGGCTCTATTCACGCGCTTTGATTGGCTGTGAATGGTGGCAATTTGCATATCTCCCAGGTGTGCCCGCTCTTCACCAGCCACTGCTTTCAGTCACCACAACTAGAAAGCTACCGCTTGCAGGTAGTCAGCCGCACAGCGCAAAAGTGCAGTGGTGCTGCACCGAGCGCCCCTGGTGGTGGACCGGGGTCTGCAGGTGCTATCATTGACAGCTGAAGCGCTGTGTCAGAAGCTGTCAGGCTCTATTCACGCGCTTTGATTGGCTGTGAATGGTGGCAATTTGCATATCTCCCAGGTGTGCCCGCTCTTCACCAGCCACTGCTTTCAGTCACCACAACTAGAAAGCTACCGCTTGCAGGTAGTCAGCCGCACAGCGCATAAGTGCAGTGGTGCTGCACCGAGCGCCCCTGGTGGTGGACCCGGGGTCTGCAGGTGCTATCATTGACAGCTGAAGATCGTGAAGCTGTCAGGCTCTCTTCACACGCTTTGATTGGCTGTGAATGGTGGCAATTTGCATATCTCCCAGGTGTGCCCGCTCTTCACCAGCCACTGCTTTCAGTCACCACAACTAGAAAGCTACCGCTTGCAGGTAGTCAGCCGCACAGCAAGTGCAGTGGTGCTGCACCGAGCTCCCCCCTGGTGGTGGACCGGGGTCTGCAGGTGCTATCATTGACAGCTGAAGCTGTCAGGCTCTATTCACGCGCTTTGATTGGCTGTGAATGGTGGCAATTTGCATATCTCCCAGGTGTGCCCGCTCTTCACCAGCCACTGCTTTCAGTCACCACAACTAGAAAGCTACTCGCTTGCAGGTAGTCAGCCGCACAGCGCAAGTGCACTGGTGCTGCACCGGAGCTCCCCCTGGCGGTGGACCCGGGGTCTGCAGGTGCTATCATTGATAGCTGAAGCTGTGATCGTACGTAGAAGCAACCAGGCTCTATTCACGCGCTTTGATTGGCTGTGAATGGTGGCAATTTGCATATCTCCCAGGTGTGCCCGCTCTTCACCAGCCACTGCTTTCAGTCACCACAACTAGAAAGCTACTCGCTTGCAGGTAGTCAGCCGCACAGCGCAAGTGCAGTGGTGCTGCACCGGAGCTCCCCTGGTGGTGGACCCGGGGTCTGCAGGTGCTATCATTTGACAGCTGAAGCGCTGTAGCGTAGAAGCTGTCAGACTCTATTCACGCGCTTTGATTGGCTGTGAATGGTGGCAATTTGCATATCTCCCAGGTGTGCCCGCTCTTCACCAGCCACTGCTTTCAGTCACCACAACTAGAAAGCTACCGCTTGCAGGTAGTCAGCCGCACAGCGCAAGTGCAGTGGTGCTGCACCGAGCGCCCCTGGTGGTGGACCCGGGGTCTGCAGGTGCTATCATTGACAGCTGAAGCTGTGTCAGAAGCTGTCAGGCTTATTCACGCGCTTTCATTGGCTGTGAATGGTGGCAATTTGCATATCTCCCAGGTGTGCCCGCTCTTCACCAGCCACTGCTTTCAGTCACCACAACTAGAAAGCTACTCGCTTGCAGGTAGTCAGCCGCACAGCGCAAGTGCAGTGGTGCTGCACCGAGCGCCCCTGGTGGTGGACCCGGGGTCTGCAGGTGCTATCATTGACAGCTGAAGCGCTGTGATCGAGAAGCTGTCAGGCTCTATTCACACGCTTTGATTGGCTGTGAATGGTGGCAATTTGCATATCTCCCAGGTGTGCCCGCTCTTCACCAGCCACTGCTTTCAGTCACCACAACTAGAAAGCTACCGCTTGCAGGTAGTCAGCCGCACAGCGCAAGTGCAGTGGTGCTGCACCGGAGCGCCCCTGGTGGTGGACCCGGGGTCTGCAGGTGCTATCATTGACAGCTGAAGCGCTGTGGTCGAGAAGCTGTCAGGCTCTATTCACGCTTTGATTGGCTGTGAATGGTGGCAATTTGCATATCTCCCAGGTGTGCCCGCTTCTTCACCAGCCACTGCTTTCAGTCACCACAACTAGAAAGCTACCGCTTGCAGGTAGTCAGCCGCACAGCGCAAGTGCAGTGGTGCTGCACCGAGAGCCCCCTGGTGGTGGACCCGGGGTCTGCAGGTGCTATCATTGACAGCTAGCGTGAAGCTGTCAGGCTCTATTCACGTGCTTTTGATTGGCTGTGAATGGTGGCAATTTGCATATCTCCCAGGTGTGCCCGCTCTTCACCAGCCACTGCTTTCAGTCACCACAACCAGAAAGCTACTCGCTTGCAGGTAGTCAGCCGCACAGCGCAAGTGCAGTGGTGCTGCACCGAGCTCCCCTGGTGGTGGACCCGGGGTCTGCAGGTGCTATCATTGACAGCTGAAGCGCTGTGATCGTAGAAGCTGTCAGGCTCTATTCACGCTTTGATTGGCTGTGAATGGTGGCAATTTGCATATCTCCCAGGTGTGCCCGCTCTTCACCAGCCACTGCTTTCAGT
This sequence comes from Huso huso, assembly GCA_036884735.1. Classification (NCBI taxonomy): domain Eukaryota; kingdom Metazoa; phylum Chordata; class Actinopteri; order Acipenseriformes; family Acipenseridae; genus Huso; species Huso huso. The sequence goes on from JAHFZB010000843.1 coordinate 24,225, forward strand.
CACCACAACCAGAAAGCTACCGCTTGCAGGTAGTCAACCCGCACAGCTAAAGTGCAGTGGTGCTGCACCGAGCCCCCCTGGTGGTGGACCCGGGGTCTGCAGGTGCTATCATTGACAGCTGAAGCGCTGTGATCGTCAGAAGCTGTCAGGCTCTATTCACGCTTTGATTGGCTGTGAATGGTGGCAATTTGCATATCTCCCAGGTGTGCCCGCTCTTCACCAGCCACTGCTTTCAGTCACCACAACTAGAAAGCTACCGCTTGCAGGTAGTCAGCCGCACAGCGCAAGTGCAGTGGTGCTGCACCGAGCTCCCCTGGTGGTGGACCCGGGGTCTGCAGGTGCTATCATTGACAGCTGAAGCGCTGTGATCGTAGAAGCTGTCAGGCTTATTCATTCACGCGCTTTGATTGGCTGTGAATGGTGGCAATTTGCATATCTCCCAGGTGTGCCCTCTTCACCAGCCACTGCTTTCAGTCACCACAACCAGAAAGCTACTCGCTTGCAGGTAGTCAGCCGCACAGCGCAAGTGCAGTGGTGCTGCACCGAGCCCCCTGGTGGTGGACCCGGGGTCTGCAGGTGCTATCATTGACAGCTGAAGCTGTGTCAGGCTGTCAGGCTCTATTCACGCTTTGATTGGCTGTGAATGGTGGCAATTTGCATATCTCCCAGGTGTGCCCTCTTCACCAGCCACTGCTTTCAGTCACCACAACCAGAAAGCTACCGCTTGCAGGTAGTCAGCCGCACAGCGCAAGTGCAGTGGTGCTGCACCGAGCTCC
>JAHFZB010000844.1:0-16148 GCA_036884735.1 Huso huso
CTAATGTTAAACAGCCAGGAGCTGACAACTTACCAAGGAGACACAGACAACAGAAAGGGTGGAATAAGGCACCTGTTTTAGCTGGAGAGACATACCCACATTGACACATTGAGTATAGTTTAGCTCCGGGGAGCTAGGCAACCCCACTAGTGATAGTGAGGGGAAAGGACAGCATCCGTGACACTTGAGCCTCATCGGTTAGCGGAGGCTGCAAGACGCTGCATACAGCAGCACTATTGTTTGCAGTTTTGTTCATAGTGCTTATTTTCTCTTTTGCTTTTGCTTTTTGTTCTTCTTATTATTTTGCAGCACCAGCGGGTGCCTAAACAGACTTGTACCAACGAAGCATACTTACCATTGTCGGTATAGGACTCCCCAACACAAGGGTGCCCCCTTGTGTTTAAATAAATCATGTGCGCCTGTGGCGTTGTCAAAGAAACCTGTCTGACTCCTGTGTCCATCTGTAAATCATCCACACACACTATCACATTCACTAGAACTGCATACTACTGTACTATGTGACCTGTGGCGCAGGAAGTACCAGGAATCTTTAGCGCTTCCTTGGAAAATCTATCTTGAAAACCCCAAGCTAACTAAAAGATCTACAGTACAACATCAGGGGACCAGGGATAATGCTAGTGTGCCATGGTAAGCACACTTTTAAAGGGGCAGTAACAAATGTTCTAGTCATTTGCATTGATATTATCAGTAAAGGTTTTTAAAGCTTTGGTTAGTATTATACATCCATATAAACAGGAGTCTCAGCTTGGTTGAAAGTTAAAACAATCTGTATTATAAAAAACTAATTCTGTGGATTTGTGTTTCTTTAGACTGCTGACTTTCAAAGCCATTGCGCATTGCTTCATCATGGGCTGTAGTTGGATCCTGGGATTCTTTCAAGGATTGGAGTTCTTCAGATTTGTGTTTGTCATTATTAACTCACTGCAGGGTCCCTTTATTTTCCTGGTGCACTGTGTGCTAAACCAGCAGGTAAGAAGCCATTGTCTGCATCTACCTATGCCATGCTACTATCCAGTATTTTGCAGGGATATCCTTGAGTTGGATCACTGGTCCTGCAAGTTGCAATGACCATTATATACTGCTCTGCTATTACTGGGACTGATGAATAAATGCATTGGAAGTGAGGTATCTACTGGCAATTTTACCCCACCTGAATAGTCATTCCATCCCATCCCATTTCATAGGTCTGTTGTACTCCACAAACTATCTATTAATTACTGAGTGTAATTTGTTTTTCATTATATCCCCAAAAATGGTTTGTGCAATGATGACTGCCAAGACAGGAAGCACGCTGAATGGGTTTCTGCAGAGTGACTGATAATACTGGTACCACAGTCAATACAATATCAGTCTTTTCAGTCAATGTTGTAGAAACCCATATTCCCCAGCCTAGGGACTGAACGTCACGCTGGCATATTGTTGATTCTTTTTCATTATCACCAGGTGAGAATGGAGTATAGGAAATGGTTTGGACGCATCTACAAACAGAAGGACAGCTCAGAACTTACATCTTCTACAGTTCCAATGGAAATCATAACGGTGAGACATGAATACTGGCATCACAAACAACCAAAATTGAAATATCCATGTGGTTTCTTTCAGTTTATCTATCTATTGTGTAAAGACCACTATAAGCTGGTAAGAGATAGTGATGGGTTTCAGATAACACCAGTCAAAAACTGTAATATGCTGGTTAGTTAAACTGTAACCTGAGAATATATTCTGTCTGGACGAACCTGAGTGAGAACATCCCAAGAACTCTGCAAATTCCTTTTGATGTCTTCAAAAACTGTTACAGAAGTTTTGGCTTCACCTGTTCAGGGCAACAAACATGATCAGGATCACCCAAAATATTCAAGTTTTTCAAAACAACTTTTCAAGCATCATCCATCATAACCAATAACAGTTAATACACAATAACAATTCTAATAACATAAAACAACGTAATGAATCCACTGCTATTCCCAGAGTCACAGCAATCAAACCAGAACTCCCAACATGCTTTGCATCTGCTGTGATGATTCTGAACCCTACAGGTGAGACGAGCTCTGACGCTGTTCTTGTGAACCAGCCTGGCTCTGCAGTGCAGTGGTTAGACACTCTGGGAAGTGTGTGTCTCCACTCTAGGACATTAGCACATTATAATACCCCAATTCTACAAGGTCCATTGGGCAGGATTTTCAAAAGGTCAATTTTTTAATTAAAGAAAAAAAAGAAAAAAAATCGTAATTATTTGATTTAAATCAGATTTTTTTATTTAAATCATTTTTTTTTAAATTATGGATTTGTTTTTGTAGTAACGTAGTTATAGCTCTACAGTACCTCCAAACTGTAAATTTAAGGATGTTGGAAATAGTGGTTTGAGAATAGTTACATACCAAACTACTCAATCTTAAATGAATACATAAATAAAGCAAATTATTTATCACTGTGGTATCCTCTAAATGTGAACTACAATAATTTAGCGATGGAGTACAACAGAGAAAAATACCCCTCACTCATCCTAGTCATTCTTTTCTTTTACTTTTCTTTCTTTGATTTCCTCTTTCTGTGTCAGTCTAAACACACGCAGTTGTTACTTAGGACTACTTTGCTTTTTATACTGTGTTCAATTGTTAATGTTCCTGATTGCACCACTAAATAAACCTGATTTCAGCGGGTCTTAACACAGCGCTCAATTGTCTATTTGGGACCCCACTGCAACAAAGAAAAGGCCAACAAAATGCTCGGATATACAGTGAAAAGTGTTGAATTTAAATCAAGGGAAGTAATGTTAAAACTTTACAATGCATTAGTAAGACCTCACCTAGAATATTGTGTTCAGTTCTGGTCACCTTGTTACAAAAAGGATATTGCTGCTCTAGAAAGAGTGCAAAGAAGAGAAACCAGAATTATCCTGGGTTTAAAAGGCATGTTGTATGCAAACAGACTAAAATAATTGAATCTGTTCAGTCTTGAACAATGAAGACTACACGGTGATCTGATTCAAGCATTCAAAATCCTAAAAGGTATAGACAATGTCGACCCAGGGGACTTTTTTGACCTGAAAAAAGAAACAAGGATCAGGGGTCACAAATGGAGATTAGATAAAGGGGCATTCAGAACAGAAAATAGGAGGCACTTTTTTACACAGAGAATTGTGAGGGTCTGGAACCAATTCTCCAGTAATGTTGCTGAAGCTGACACCCTGGGATCCTTCAAGAAGCTGCTTGATGAGATTCTGGGATCAATAAGCTACTAACAACCAAACGAGCAAGATGGGCTGAATGGCCTCCTCTTGTTTGTAAACTTTCTTATGTTCTTATTTGTAACCTTTCTTATGTTCTTTTGTTCTTATAAGAAAACAAATTTCAACCAACATACACAGATGGCATCCAAAAAAATAAATAAGTAAAGTTTTTTTTTAATCTGTGCCGTCCGATTTTTACCCACGTGCCAGATAATCGTAAATCAGCATTTTATATGTTAAGTTATCTAAATAAATGCACATTCTGCAAGACAAAATGCACAATTTTAAATTAACTTTACACATTATACACAAAATAAATATTCCCATTATTTTTTATTTCCATTTGACTGCTGCTTGCTGGTGGGAGAGCCATCTTGCTGTATGCTAGTAGTTTCCATAACAGCAAATTATGCTTCCATTCATTTTTCTTGATCTCGTTAACATGCATTTTTATTAATGAGTTCCCCTTATTTAGTCGTTGAGACAGGAAGTGATGTACGTGACCTGTGACAATTAAGCTTTTTAATGAGAAATGCATTTATAACTTCCTCATCGACTCAATTTCAAAGCATTAACAGATTGATTTAATTAACACAGTTAGTTTGAAAATAAGTTGCTACTAAAGCTGTTGGTATTATACCACAAGTTCGATAAAATAATTCTGCCTATTTTCTCTGACTGTTTCATCTGCTGTAACTCATCTTTTTTGTCTTCTTTCAGAAGGTATCCGCAGCAGAGAGCAATAACTGCAGCTCTACGTGCAGAGGAGTACTTGTGGAATGGAGTAAATAAAGTCAGTAGACATCACTGTTAATGAATGGGTGCCTATGAGGTGGGAAATTGCCCCCTCTAAAATGCAACATTTACATTTTGGCAAAAATCTAACTTAGGTTTTATATATTTAACCTTGTGTAGTACCAAAAGTTTTATATGCCTCTTATTACACTAACTAAACAAAAAAATAATCACAAGCTTTCAAGACCTCAAAGGTCTCTTCTTCAGGTGAAAGCAGGAAAGGATTTTTGAAAGATTGATTCATTGATTCATTTTTGTTTAGTTAGTCCATGTTACAAAGATGGCTGTAGTGGTGATGTCAGACCCAGAACAGAAACACACAGAGTGAATACAGGGTGAAGCTGTGTCGCAATGGCTGCTCTCAGTATTTATTAAAGAATAAACGGACGGTGAAACAAACACACAGACTTAACAAAACACAAAACAAAAGGGCACAAGGGCCAGAACAAATAGACAGACAAACAAACGGTGGACAAACACTAAACAAACAAGTATCGTGCTGGTCTTCCAGCACGCTTAGCATTTATTTATTGTTTAATTATTTTCTCCTTCTCTCTCCCGTTCTCCACTCCTGAACACACAACCCCGAGTGAGTGAAACGTGTACCTGTATACACAGTTGTGCCAGGATTCAAGTACTAATTAATTATTCACTTGAATCCCAGCACCTGAACTCATTTGTGTACTCCCTGTGCTCACATACGAATACACATTTTATCTGCATGTGAAGTGATTGTGCAGTCCCTGTGCGTAAATACATATTACAACACTCGTGCTACATAGCCCAATTTATATTCTGTGCACCACTATATCCACATATAACAGACAACATGAAACACACCACATACAGTATAAAACACAAAATACACACAGGGGTGGGGGCACCCCACAACAGTCCAATAAAAGGGATCACATCTCCTTCTCCTTGTCTATCCTCTCTGGACTAATATAACTACCATTTCATCTATCAACGTATATTTCTGAAAAATCAAATAGTGTTTTTTGTCCAAATCTGCAATATTTTTTACTTGTCTCTGTTTGGAACCAAGCTGATTTTTAAAAGGTGGTAGCATAAGGTCACATTGTGATAAGCTGCCTATCCACAAAATGCGAATGTCTCCATTACATGCCCACCTTCATGGTACCGATCCTTTGCAGGCTTTGGGTAATTATAGGCTTTACATTCTAAAGCACTAATAATTCATTAAGACACTTTATTGTCATTCTTTTTTATATAGTCAATCACAATTTTAGAGTTCAGCACAGTGATTGGCAGCAATCCAATTTTCCATTTCTTGCTCACATATACATAGGGTCCAGGTAAGGGTAAGCCTGGCTTTCTAACAGAATTATTGAGCATTCATGCCTGCAAAACTCATTGAATCAACTGGGTCTTTACTGAGCATTCACACCTGCAAAACTCATTGAATCAACTGAGTCATTACTGAGCATTCACACCTGCAAAACTCATTGAATCAACTGAGTCATTACTGAGCATTCACACCTGCAAAACTCATTGAATCAACTGGGTCATTACTGAGCATTCACACCTGCAAAACTCATTGAATCAACTGAGTCATTACTGAGCATTCACACCTGCAAAACTCATTGAATCAACTGGGTCATTACTGAGCATTCACACCTGCAAAACTCATTGAATCAACTGAGTCATTACTGAGCATTCACACCTGCAAAACTCATTGAATCAACTGGGTCATTACTGAGCATTCACACCTGCAAAACTCATTGAATCAACTGGGTCTTTACTGAGCATTCACACCTGCAAAACTCATTGAATCAACTGAGTCATTACTGAGCATTCACACCTGCAAAACTCATTGAATCAACTGAGTCATTACTGAGCATTCACACCTGCAAAACTCATTGAATCAACTGGGTCATTACTGAGCATTCACACCTGCAAAACTCATTGAATCAACTGAGTCATTACTGAGCATTCACACCTGCAAAACTCATTGAATCAACTGGGTCATTACTGAGCATTCACACCTGCAAAACTCATTGAATCAACTGAGTCATTACTGAGCATTCACACCTGCAAAACTCATTGAATCAACTGGGTCATTACTGAGCATTCACACCTCATTGAATCAACTGAGTCATTACTGAGCATTCACACCTGCAAAACTCATTGAATCAACTGAGTCATTACTGAGCATTCACACCTGCAAAACTCATTGAATCAACTGAGCCATTACTGAGCATTCACACCTGCAAAACTCATTGAATCAACTGGGTCCAAGAGTGATGATAGTATATATTTCATCATGTTTTTTTTTTGTTTGTTTGTTTGTTTTAATAATTGCACACATTGTTCTGTAGGAATGTGTAAGCACTGAACGTGCTTGGACTGAAGGTTTGACCTCCTCAAATGTATACACTGCCCCCGCAGGTGGAGATGATGTAATTTTAATAGAGATCAAGCTTTAAGTGATGTCTTACTTCTGTCTGCACCTAAGCTTTGCACCTGATGTGATGATCCAAAGCAAAGCAGCAGTGCAAATTATAACATTGTGAAATCTAAAATGACAGTAATATTTACAATGCAAAATTCCACACATTAAAATTGTAAGATTTACAATTCTCAACAGTTAAATGTGAATAGAAATGGGGTGAAATGACTAAGGAAGTAAAGCAAGAAATAGCAGACTTCTCAGAAGGCAAGGCAAGGTAACAGGGAACTGCTTTTAACCTAGTGTAGTACCAAATGTCTGTTCTAAAATGAAAAAAACTTGTTTATTATCACCTATTTTCTTTAAAAACTGCACATTTGAGACCAGTGTAACTAATGGAAGTGCAAAATGGGTAAGATGGCATGATTTTGTTAGCTACAATTACTTTAATGATGTACATGTTGGTACAAAGGACATAAGGGACAGAAAATCTGAGGTATTGAAAGAGAATTTTAAATAATTATAAAGGAAGCTGAATGAGTTTGGATGCTGAAGTATGTTGTCAGGTTTATTACCAGGAATTGGTAGAAGGGATGCGATGTTCAGGAGAATTAGGACCATAAACACTTGGCTGGCTGGCTGGCTGGTGTTTGCAAGAAGGGCTGGGATTAACTGATGAATAACTGGGACTGCTTTTGGGAAGAACTAGATACTAGGTGGACTGTCAGGGGCAAGTAGGCTATCTGCAAATATTGAAAACCACTTAGCAAATTATTTAAACTAGGAACTGGGGAGGGAGGGAATCTAAAGAGGGGTGCACTGAGCTGAAAGAGGGACAAATAAAAGTTGACTCGCTGGCAGTTAGTAATCCCAGAGGTGTGTGTTACAGGAATCCTATCCCTATTACTGCTCCTCAATCACATGCTCTTGATTGTACCAATCTACACCTGGCCTTACTCTTCAATCTCGGTCTAATATATTACTTACAGGGATCATTGACCCCGTATAACCGCATTCTTATATGACAGGATGCGGGACTGCTGGTTATTCCTGGGGTGAATAAAAATAACACGAGACGAAGGGCCTTTTCTATTAAAGCTCCTAAATGATCGAATGCACTGCTGCCTTCTGTCAGGGAAGCTGGAACTCTTACTGTTTTTACATCAAGATTGAAAACTTATTTTTACACAATAGCTTTATCTTAGTTTCCTATTTTACAATCCAAATTGTATTTTCTTTGTGGCCCTTTTCATTCCAATTTTTTAATGTTTTTTATTTTTATTATTATTAGACTGTTTTTAATTGTTCTGTTTTACAATCTGGCTTTTTATCATCATTTTTCCAATTAAACTTTTTATTTTTTTTACTTCGATTTTATAAAATGTTAGTTTTAGACTCTTAATTGTTTTATTTTTACCTTAGATTTTCAAATTTTACAATGAAAACGTTATTTTTCTTTTATACAATGTTGTATTAGACTTTAGTTTTTAATTTAATGATTTAATTGTTCATATTGTGTGTGTGTCAAGGTACTCTGGGATCCTTGAGGATCCGTGATGATAAGCGCTATAGAAATGTGAATTGTATTGCATTGTATTGTATTTCAGAACGCCTCTGCGATAGTGCAAGCGATGAAAGATTGAGGAGTACACTGTATATTAAATGGACTATGAATAATAGCCTTGTAAGGTAGCCTACACAAATCTTTTCAATATCAGGCTCCATTTACAACAGGCTTTGTGTCGTAGATCTCACCTGTAGAAAGGGGTACCATAAACACTTTAGCAGAATTAAGATGATTTACAATTTTGTTGAAAAATATAAAATAATCAAGTATGTAAAAAATAAAGTTTTTTTTTAAATCCTCACTTCTTTGTCAAAAATGTTGCAGATGTATTACGGTATGTATTGTGTTGTTTTGTGTGTGTGTGTACTACTACGCACTACAACTGATAATTATAATTCACCAGGCGGGAGCCAGGCCTGCGTAAGGGACTACTACAATGAAGACAAGTGCTTGTGACTTAGTAAGAGGATAGGGGTTTCCCCTTGACTACTTGGAGAACTGCCCTCGTTGAGGTGAGGCCGAACCAATCGACCTCCAAGGCTTCCCCCTAGCGAAAACTAAGGAAGGATAGGAGGATGAACCACTCGAAACCTAACAGGCAGCCAATGCAAGGCCTCCAACGCAGGTGTAATGTGATCCCTAGAGCGTGACCTAGACGAAATTCTGGCCACAGAATTTTGAACATATTGAAATTTGTTGAGAATGCTATTAGAGACACCAGCGAGCAGGGCGTTACAATAATCAATCCTAGAGAAAACAAACGCATGAACCCATTTTTTAGCTGCAGATACAGAGCGCATAGGTTGAAGCCTCGCTTTATTTCTGAGGTGAAAAAATGAAACCTTGACAGTATTCAACAGAAGCGGTTCAAAGGTTAACCCAGGATCAAAAATCATACCCAAATCTTTCATTTTAGATCTGAACTCAAGCATGGAACCATCAACTGACAAATTTACAGCATTGGCTTTATGAAGCTTGATAGGAGACACCTAACAGCATAACACGGCACTTGAGGCCAAAATAAATAGACAAACAAAATGGATTAACACTAAACAAACAGTGGACTATCAGACAAACAAACAAGGTGAGTACAAACGCTTATTATTTACTTTATTTTCCTTTCTCCTCTCCACACCCGTTCTCCACTCACCAAACACACAACCCTGAGTGTGTAAAACGTGCATCTATATATACTGTTGTGCCGGGATTCAATTACTAATTAATAATTCACTTGAATCCCAGCACGTGAACTAATTATGTGCAACCCCGTGCTCACATATTAAATACTTTAAATGCACGTGAAGTGAAGTGCAATCCCCGTGCCTAAATACAATTATACATTTTAAATAACTCGTGCTGCACACACCCATTTATATCCCGTGCAGCCATATATATACACCAACATTAACACACGCAACATACAACATAAAACACAAAAATACATACAGGGGCGGGGAATATTGACATTTTGACTTCGGTGACAGTTAAGAGTGTGACTCATATCTGATGATTTCATTTTGGCCTGTTCCAACCCTTGTCCGTTTTTCAGGAAACACAAAGAAGATACAACATCAAACACAGCTGAAAGGACGTGTGTTTCAAAATAAATAGGCTTCCATTTAGATGTACTGTAGTTGGCTACAGTACTATATTTTCAACAGAAGTATTTTAATTCAGAACAGTATGATTCTGAAAATATCACTTACCGAAAGAGACAACTGCAGACACGTGGACCATGCAGTACATTCTTTTAAATCCGGTAGGTATTAATTTGTAGCAGTGTGTAAAATTCCACTGTACAACCCAATAGCAAAATGAAATCAAAATGTTACCCATGCACAGAATTGCATGAAACGTAAAAGGCAATGCAGTTTATTATTTATTTATTTATTTATTTATTTATTTATTCGTTAACCTGGAAAAACCCCATTGAGACCGAGGCCTCTTTTACAAGAGTGTCCTGGCAAGATGACCAGAAACACACAGCAGTAATTTCACATCCCTGAAAATAACATCATTCTAAAAGACAATCACATCATACATTCCTGCTGTGCTGCTCAATAAGGCTCTAATTTCACAGTGCACTTGTAAATGAAAATGCACACAAGCAAGATCACAGATTTAAAAAAAGTAGTAACACATCACTGAGTATCTTAAACCGTTTAATGATTAACTGTTTCACATTACCATAGCTGGAATCACTCTTCTCGTTTGTTTATTTGTTGCTGCAATTTCATCAGGTAAAACTCTCTGAATGTCTGTGTAACCAACAGAGTATCTCTGCAGCCCTGGAGCACAGTGCGGACACTGTCCTGACACAAAGCCATGTGCATTGAACGATCTGTGGGCTGTGACGGATAATCAAATACATTTTAACATTAAAGAGATGGGCTTTGCATCAGAAAACTGGTGACGAGTCAGAAATCGCGCGTGACGGGTAAATGCATTCATTTATTACATATATATATATATAATGGGAGTTTATTTTATTCTTAATGCAAGGACAGTACAACATGACTGACTGGGTATCGTATATCTGAATGCTGACTGTAATGCATAATAAAAAAAGGCAGTTTCAGTTTTTTATCATTCTAAAGAGATGGATACCCAGCACTTGGAGCTGATTGCTAATGATCAGGAACAAGCAAATCAAGTGTCAATTCCACCAGTGTCTTTTCAGCTTGAGAGCAAAGCTCGCTGCTGCACGTATCGCCATAGGCCATATAGAGAAAAACAGCGACTTCTTAAAAAAATATATATATATATATATATATAATTGAATGTTTCTCTACAGTCTCTGGCACGCAATGAAGAGATAGACAACAGGGTGCAGCCAAAGCAGTAAAACTGCTTTTTTATGTTTATCAAATCGTTTTCACGCTGTTTTATTCAGAGGACCTCTCTCTCTCTCTCTCTCTGAGGATTGTGGGATCGTGGGAGGGGCTTGTGTAGAGTGAGTGGTGTGTACTGTGCGTGAGTAAAACTTTTACTGAAGTTATATTCATTTTGTACATGTTTAGTTTTAGTTATTTATTTGTATTATTTAATTTGGTTTTTTCTCCTGATTTGGAGCCGCCATGGGTTCCAAATCGGGAGGTTTTGGGTCGCTGACCCGCAGGCACGGATTTAAATGTATTCCAGACAGTTCAGTAACAGTGGAGGAGTGTTTGTTAGCTGTCGGGGAAAAAATAGGGTATGGAAATATAAACTCTGCTGCAAGAATGAATAAAGCCATCGTTGTTTTTCTTAGTAGTGAACTGTTAGTGAACAGGATTGTTGAAGAAGGTTTGTATATCAAAGAAAGTTTTGTCAGCGTTTTACCTTTAGCTTCCCCTGTCACTAAAGTTATCCTTTCAAATGTCCCGCCGTTCATTAAAGATGAGTTGATTATTAATGAGCTACTAAGATACGGAAAAATAATGTCCCCAATTAAACCTATTTTACTCGGGTGTAAAAACCCAGATGTTAAGCATGTCATGTCTTTTAGGAGACAAGTTTTTGTATTATTGAATGACCCCAACTCGTCTATTGAAGTATCGTGGACTTTCAATATTGACGGTAGTAATTATGTTATATTTGCCAGCACAGAATCAATGAAATGTTTTCATTGTGGAGGACAAGGACACCTTAGAAGGGCTTGCCCTCAAAAAAATAATGATACTGAGAATAATAAGGCAAGAAAGCCAGCAAGAGGGGAGGACGGAGTCTCTGAGACAGCACCGGGGGCTGAGCAGCAAACGCAGCCGCCAACGCAGACAGTGAGACCCGAGCCAGCGCCTCGATTGAAGCGGGGGATCGGAGCGGAGGTTAAAGAAAACAATAAAGAAACCGAAGCTGAAACAGTGAATACCCCAGAGGACGCAGATTTTCAACTTGTTGAAAAAAAGAGGAAAAGATGTGTGGCCACCCTAGGAAAGGTAGCTGAAGAAGGGCAGTCTGTCTGGGACTGAGACGCTCTCTCAGGACAGCGGTGCTGCTGCAGCTCAGAGCTCTGGGACAGGAGATCAAGGTAAAGCTGGATCTCAGTGTAAACCTGTGATAACCCCGCGTTCAGGCAAGAAGGGTAACAGCGGCGCTGCAGTTCAGTCCAGCGCTGAGACAGCCTCCAGATCAGAGGACCTGTTGCCGGATACAGTAGCTGTGGATGACGCTGAAGAATCCGAAGAGGAGTCGGTGATATCAGAGATGGATGATGGAGGAGAGCTCTCTGACTCCTCGGTGCTGCTCGATGAGGCTCTGCCCAACCCGTCTGGTAAGAGTAAAATCTATCCAGTTGATACAATATCAGCGTTTTTAGATAAAACCAAAGGGAAAAGGGGAACTGATTTAACACAGTTCTTTCCTAATATCCAGTTGTTTATCTACTCTGCAAAAATAGCCATGAGAAAAGCTACGTTAGAGGAGCTAGACCAAAAGAAACAGTATCGATTAAAAAAAGTAATAGTCTCTGCAAGAAAGTTGTTGAATGATAACAAACCGAAGACATATTAATGGATTATTTAATAAGACATTTTAATATAGTTTTTAGTTGTTTGTTTTTGTTTTTGCTTTCTTTGTTTCCTATGGAACAAATTCAAATAGCTACTTTTAATGTAAATGGTTGTAGGAGTGTCAATAAAAGAGCACATTTATTTCATTTTATCACACAGAAGAGAGTGTATGTGATGTTTTTACTGGAAACGCACACAGACAGTATGATTGAGAGTGAGTGGCTGAGCGAATGGAAGGGGCGGGGCGTCTTAAGTCACGGTTCTAATGTCAGTGCTGGAGTAGCTGTGCTGTTCTCCCCAGGGCTGCAAATAGATATTTTATCAGTTAGTGAGGAAATCCAAGGGCGCCTTTTAAAAATAGAAACGGTTTTTAAAGGCACTGAGATTGTTTTTATCAATTTATATGCACCAAATGAGGGCAGGGAAAAAGTTTTATTTTTTAAAAAATTAAATCAGGTTTTATCTAATTGTAATCCTGCACATATGATTTAGTTGGGGGTGATTTTAATTGTACAGAACATTTTATTATGGATAGGAATCATGAAGAGCCACATCCCCAGTCTTCAAAAGAACTGTCTGCTGTTTTAAAAGTTCAAAGCCTGGTTGATGTCTGGAGAAATTTCTATCCTAGAGTAAAGCAGTACACTTGGGTTAAAATCAATAATAATAATCAGATATAAAAAGTGCGACTAGATAGATTGTACTGCTCTAAACAAAATCTTAATCAGATTTTTAAGAGCAATATCATTCCCACTATGTTGTCTGATCACCACTGTGTGTTACTCACCATTTGCCTGCCTTCTGCTGCTCCCTCAAAGTCATACTGGCATTTTAATACTAAATTATTGGAAGACAAACAGTTCTTAGATCTTTTTAAAGCATTTTGGGTCTCCTGGAGGCAGCAGAGTATGAAATATAGTAGTATACGACAGTGGTGGGACATTGGAAAAATACAAATTAAAATTTTCTGTCAGCAATATACTTTAAATACAACCAGGGTTTTGAACCAGACAGTTGAAGAGCTTGAGAGAGAGATATTGAGAACAGAAACAAAAATTACTCTCGATAGTGATGAAAACATCTTCCAGTCTCTGAGAGAGAAAAGAGAAACTCTGAGCAGCCTACTGGAGGAAAGAGTGAAGGCGTCCCTCATACGTTCTCGTTTCACGCAGCTAAAGGACATGGACGCACCCACCAAATTCTTTTCCAATTTAGAGAAGAAGGTGGTGGAGAGTAAGCAGCTGTTTTGTGTGCGTCTGCCCTGCGGGAAGGAGGTGCACAGTAAAGAAGATATTAATAGAGCTGCTGTGTATTTCTACACCCAGCTGTTTAGTGCCAAGCCCTGTGATGAGGAGCAAATCGCTTTACTGCACCAGGACTTGCCCAGCTTGTCTCAAGAAGAACAGCGCCCCCTAGAAGCCTGTTTGACAATGCAGGAGCTGACGGAGGCAGTCACTCAGGTGTCACCAGGAAAAGCCCCTGGGATTGATGGCCTTCAGGCAGAGTTTTATAAAAAGCTCTGGCCAGTGATTGGGGAAGACCTTTTCCGGGTTTCACAAGAGTGCATTAGAGAAGGAGAGCTGCCTTTGAGCTGTCGTCGGGCTGTAATTACTCTGTTGCCAAAAAAAGGAGATCTAAAAGAACTAAAGAATTGGCGCCCCGTCTCACTTTTATGTTTGGATTATAAAATATTTTCAAAAGCCTTGGCCAATAGACTGAGGGAATGTATTCACACTGTGGTTCATAAAGACCAGTCATATTGCATTCCTGGAAGGACAATATTTGATAATATCTTTCTAATCCGAGACTTTTTAACTGCTAGTAATCTTTTTAATCTTGATTTGGGGATTATTTCTCAAGATCAAGAAAAAGCATTTGATAGGGTGGATCACAAATATCTTGTTAAAACATTACAATCTTTTGGTTTTGGTCCTAATTTCATTTCTTTTATTTCCCTGTTATATAAAAATGTTTTTAGTGTTTTGAAAATTAATAATAGCTTGAGCCGTCAGTTTCCGGTGTACAGAGGGATTCGCCAGGGATGCTCCCTATCAGGCATGTTATATGCCCTCTCTATTGAACCTCTGCTTTGTCATTTTAGGAATAAGCTGGCTGGTCTGAGTATACCTTTTACACGTAATGCTCCTCCAGTCAAACTGTCTGCCTATGCTGATGACGTTAATGTCTTCATTACCAGTCATGCTGATGTGTCAGCACTGAGAAACAGTTTGGACATTTTTCAGAAAGCCTCATCGGCCAAGGTGAACTGGGGCAAGTGCAGCACATTCCTGTCAGGGGAGTGGCGTGGAGCCGGCCCCCCGACGCTCCCTCAGCCATTGCGCTGGGGGAGGACTGGGATCAAGGTTCTGGGAGTCTATTTGGGAGAACGACAGTATGAATCCAAGAACTGGGAGGATTTAACAGAAAAGGTTAAGGGAAGGCTGCAGCGTTGGCGGTGGCTGATACCTCAGTTGTCATACAAGGGAGAGTTCTTGTGATCAACAATCTGGTGGCCTCCATGCTATGGCACAGGCTGGTGTGCCTGGATCCTCCCCCAGGGCTGATAAATGAGATACAAAGAGTGCTATTGGAGTTTTTTTGGAGTGGCCATCATTGGCTAAAGCCAGCTGTCTTGTACCTGCCCCCTAGTGAAGGGGGTCAAGGGTTAGTGGATGTCCGCAGTCGTGTGGCTACTTTCCGGTTGCAAGCAGTGCAGCGTTTGCTGTTTTTACCTGAGCTAAGCTGGAGAAACATCGCCTTCTCTTTCCTGCACAGAGTGAGGGAACTGGGCTGGGATTGGCAATTGTTTTTTAATAAATCTATCTCAGCTAGACACCAATGAACTCCCAGATTTCTATAAGAACATGCTAAATGCCTGGCGAATGGTGAAGGTGGAGAGACTGGAGGATTATTTGACCGTAGGAGCATTGCTAGAGGAGCCTTTATTTTTTAACTCCTTGTTCCCTGCAGATGGTTTCCAATCTGGGGCGTTGTACTCTAGTTTTGCAAAAGGGGGCATTACAAAACTAAAAAGATTTACTGCAGGTGAGCATTGGGAGGTGGAGAGAGGTGGAAAGCCTGGCCAAACAGCTGGGAATTCACTCACTCAGAGTACTAGAGAATCTTTTGAAAAAGCCCAGAGACTCTTTCTCCCCTAGGGTTACAGAGATGTTGAACCAGGCTCTGGGAGGCACTGATGAGCAAGAGTTGGCTTGCCCTTCCTTTTTAGTGTCCCCTGCTGTTCCTGAAAACCTTGGGGAAGGTTTGTACAGTATTGAGAGGCTACAACAGCTTCCTGCACACTCTTCTGGAAAAAAGGAGCTGTACACACTCTGTGTTAAGGTGTGCCATGTGAATGCGCTAAAGACACTGCCGGATACCAGGTGGAGAGCTCATGTGGACTGTGTAGGTAGTACTGCTCCGGCCTGGAAGTCTTTATATAAACCGCCTTTGCCTAAGCGTTCAGGAGATCTACAGTGGCGCATTCTTCATGGCATCATAGCCACTGGGCGCCACGTCCACCGTATTGACCCTGCAGTTAGTAAAGACTGTGTTTTTTGTGGAGAGGAAGAAACACTGTTTCACCTTTTTACTGACTGCAGAAGTTTGGACCCCTTGTTTAATGTTATTGCT
>JAHFZB010000845.1:0-25000 GCA_036884735.1 Huso huso
ACAGAGAGGTCTGGTAAAGCATAGGGAAGCATTGTAAAGCACAGAGAGGTATGGTAAAGCATAGGGAAGCATTGTAAAGCACAGAGAGGTCTGGTAAAGCATAGGGAAGCATTGTAAAGCACAGAGAGGTCTGGTAAAGCATAGGGAAACATTGTAAAGCACAGAGAGGTATGGTAAAGCATAGGGAAGCATTGTAAAGCACAGAGAGGTATGGTAAAGCATAGGGAAGCATTGTAAAGCACAGAGAGGTCTGGTAAAGCATAGGGAAGCATTGTAAAGCACAGAGAGGTCTGGTAAAGCATAGAGGAGATTTGTAAAGCACAGAGAGGTGTGGTAAAGCATAGGGAAGCATTGTAAAGCACAGAGAGGTCTGGTAAAGCATAGGGAAGCATTGTAAAGCACAGAGAGGTCTGGTAAAGCATAGGGAAGCATTGTAAAGCACAGAGAGGTCTGGTAAAGCATAGGGAAGCATTGTAAAGCACATAGAGGTCTGGTAAAGCATAGGGAAGCATTGTAAAGCACATAGAGGTCTGGTAAAGCATAGGGAAGCCTTGTAAAGCACATAGAGGTCTGGTAAAGCATAGGGAAGCATTGTAAAGCACAGAGAGGTCTGGTAAAGCACAGGGAAGCATTGTAAAGCACAGAGAGGTCTGGTAAAGCATAGAGGTATAGTAAAACATATTAAAGAAACAAACCACGGTGCACTAACTCTTATAAAAGTTTCTGAACCACCTTGTTTCCTCTTCTTCTTCAGGGCCTACCTGGAAGACGGCCGAGCCCAGCTGAAGCCCCTCGCCGACAGCGTCCAGGCTCAGCTGCAGCCCCTGACCGACAGCGTCCAGGCCCAGCTGAAGCCCCTGGCTGACAGCATGCAGGTCCAACTCCTGGAGCTCTGGAACAAAGTCCTGGAGTCTGCCAAGGCTCTGCCCGCCTCCTCCAAGTAATAACCCCCCCCTCCCCACACACACAGCCGTCGTCCCCTGAGGAAGCCACTACCTCCGAGTCTGCTTTTAATAAGAAATCGTCTTTACCTGTCCCCCCCCCCACCCCCACACGCACAATTTTACTAGAATTGACTGTGTAATTGCTTCCATGTTTTCTGTAATAAAACCATTTTTGATTCTTTAACTCGCAGTGCCGTTGTGTTATTCCTGAAGGCTGAGCTTTTTCTTCCCAAATGGTCACGTCGGACATGCAATACACCCCAGTGACCACTAGAGGCCACTGCTGCAACACTGCAACTCCTGAAAGAATAAGATTATTATTATTATTATTTATTGATTTGACAGACGTCTTTATCTAAATACAGGCGACAAATAATAACACTACAGGTGTTGAACAGGGCAGTATAATAATAACACTACTAGGGTTACAATGCAAGCTATGTATAATAATTCAGATTTAAACACTGAAGTGTAGTTTACATAATAACACTACTAGAATACAATATGAACTAGGAAATAATAACACTACTAGAATACAATATGAACTAGGATGCTATGTATAATAATAACACTACTAGAATACAATATGAACTAGGATGCTATGTATAGAATAATAACACTACTAGAATACAATATGAACTAGGATGCTATGTATAATAATAACACTACTAGAATACAATATGAACTAGGGATGTATAATAATAACACTACTAGAATACAATATGAACTAGGATGCTATGTATAATAATAACACTACTAGAATACAATATGAACTAGGATGCTATGTATAATAATAACACTACTAGAATACAATCTGAACTAGGATGCTATGTATAATAATAACACTACTAGAATACAATATGAACTAGGATGCTGTGTATAATAATAACACTACTAGAATACAATATGAACTAGGATGCTAGTATAATAATAACAATATGAAACTATGTATAATAATAACACTACTAGAATACAATATGAACTAGGATGCTATGTATAATAATAACACTACTAGAATAAAATATGAACTAGGATGCTATGTATAATAATAACACTACTAGAATACAATATGAACTAGGATGCTATGTATAATAATATGAACACTACTAGAATACAATATGAACTAGGATGCTCTGTATAATAATAACACTACTAGAATACAATATGAACTAGGAATGTATAATAAACTACTAGAATACAATATGAACTAGGAGGTATAATAATAACAACAAGAATACAGGATGAACAGGAATGTTATAATCTACTAGAATAAAATATGAACCAGGATGCACTTATAATAATAACACTGAGAATAGGAGGCAACAAGGTAGGATCACAGGTTATATCTACAATTTGTTCTGAGAATCCAGGGGACGGTTTTGTTCTCGGATGACGTCACAGAGCTGTGAGGCAGACTGCGACTTGCTGTCGGTTCCTGCACCTAGAACAACAAAATCACTAGTCTTCCAGACAGACCTGGACCTAGAGCCCGCATTAAGAGGACTGCAGACTGACTGACTGAATCAGAGAGTTGTGCGGGAGATGGGAGTCATGTGACTTAGCCAGCCTATTATTAAGCTCGACTCAGCTCGGCTCCACTACACCACTGCTGTCTGAGAAAGTAGTTCCGGCTCCACTACACCACTGCTGCCTGTAGAAAGTAGTTCCAGCTCCACTACACCACTGCTGTCTGTAGAAAGTAGTTCCGGCTCCACTACACCACTGCTGTCTGTAGAAAGTAGTTCCGGCTCCACTACACCACTGCTGCCTGTACAAAATAGTTGCCCACTACACTGTCTGTCTGAAAATAGTTCCGGCCCACTACACCACTGCTGTCTGTAAAAGTAGTTCGGTTCCCCACCACACCACTGCTGTCTGCCCACTACACCACTGCTGTCTGTAGAAAGTAGTTCCGGCTCCACTACACCACTGCTGCCTGTACAAAATAGTACCACTGATCCCGATTCGAACCCAGACTTCCAGAGGTAAAAGGCATCCTTCGGATGAGACGTAAAACAAACAAGGTCCTATTGGAAGTGACTCTGCAGCAGCAGCAGCAGCAGTTGTTGATGATGCATAGTTCACCCCCTAGTCTCTGTGAATCGCTTTAGATAAAAGCGTCTGCTGAATGACTCAAAAATGCCAGCTTCTTCCTTGGGTGACGAAGGCACTGGAAGAATCTGCCTGCGTGGCATTGCGTGAGCTGCAGCGCTCCTGCAGGCTGACTGGGCTGTGTCACAACGTCCCCCGGGCTTCGATTGGGCTATGCTCAGGGGGAGTCATTACACTTGCCAGGCGATACCACCCCTTGGCACGATAGGGGGGTGCGACTGCTGCCAGGACAAGTCTGTCAGTCCCTTCCAATTCAAAATCTGAGCTCTCACAGAAACCGTGGCTGAGCATCACACATATATACAGGCAAAAGTTTTGAAGCGAAATGTGTTTATTCTATAGGGGGATGCAAAACTTACTGTACATTGTAGCTCTGCATAATAACATTGTAATGATGTGTCAGTCTGCCTTTATGTATTATTAAGTAATTACTGTTTAAATACACACTAATAAGAGAATAAATTAATTAATAAATTAATAAATAAATAAATTAATTAATTAATTAATCGGCTCATGGAATGTTCTGTACGGAATGTGTGGAATGTTCATCAGGCCTCGTGACACGCCTCTGTCACAGGCCTTGGCCTCCTTCTCTGTCGCTAGGCAACTGCTCCTCACAAAATGGCCTCTCTGTGTTTTTATCTCCGCTCCTCCAGGCTGGAATGTGGGAGTTCATTGTGGCATTCGTTTTGTCCTTTTGTCCTGCCGGAAAACGAACAAAAAAAAAAACTCTGACCCCCAAGGCCTCTGAAATTGAATTTGAGAGAGCGGGTCGGTTTATTAATTTAAAAAAATAATAAAATTAAATACATACAAAAGGTGTGAAAGTAAATGCACCTGCGCTTATTATTTTTCAATGTTTTTTTTTTTCTGTTCCGTCGTAGTTTGGGGTTCAAATTTTACTCCGAAAAAAAATCTATTTTGTTTCTCGTAATTCACTGTCTCTTTAAAAATATATATATATACTGTGTTCAGTGGTTTTCAAATCTAGAAAACTCTACAGCTCCACACTGTCTCAGAGGGTTCTGTCTAATGTGCACGTCAAATCCATTTAAACACTAAGAGAAAAGGAACACAAACGATAAAACTCAGGACACTTTAGAAGTGGTTTAAGACGCCTGATTAAAGCACAAAGCGGTCTGACATTTTCACACACGAGTGTGTTTCTATATCACTGATTACTGAGCGGAGATTGAAATTCTCACACCCAGAGGTGTTTCCATGCAGGCGGGTATATGAAGGATAAATATATATTTGGTTAGGGGTGGGGTTGATAAATGAATGTTAGAACATTGTACAGCACTGGGGAATCAGCCCTAGACTGCAATCGACCAACAATAACTGGTCTCCTAGGATTACTGTTAAAAAGAAGTGGCTGATTCAATCTGGGGTTCCCCGGTGCTGTAAAATGCTCTAAAAAAGCCAACAGCGGCTTATCAGTGTCTAAACTGATCAAAGCAAGCCTTTAGTTCTGGAAGGGGTTAGGATCTAAACAGCAGACAGACCTGTACCATCGCCCTTTAAATTCTGTGTTACAATACAATACAATACAATGCAATGCAAACGCATTTTTATATAGCGCCCTCCCTTCATGCCACGACATCCCAGAGGGCTGTGCAAAATCACAAACGCAGCAGGAGAGCTCCTGTGTACAACACACGCCCAGCTATATATAAAAACACGTTCAAAAAACAGGATGCTTTCAATTTAGACTATTTAATGAGTCATTCAGCAGACGCTTTTCTCCAAAGCGACTTCCAGAGACTAGGAGGGTGAACTATGCATCATCAACAACTGCTGCTGCTGCTGCTGCAGAGTCACTTCCAATAGGAGCTTGTTTGTTTTACGTCTCATCCTATGCATTCTGGTGTTATAGACTCTTATACCTGACATAACACCTTGAACAGGTGCTGCGGGGAGCCTGGGTGCCCAGATAATTCCATTGCTTGTGGTATTATGTCTCATGGCCCATTGAAAGAAAGTGCTGTATCATAGTCGTTAGTCAGAAATCCTTTCGCACCAGCGTACTGTTGAAATGAACTATTTGTCTGTCATTTTTAGATGGACGGTAATAGTCAAGTTTTATATTGAGGTTGAGATTTTGTCATAAAGTATTAAGCAACCCAGCATAGACGTGCGGTCAGGCAATATCTATACACAACACACACGCACACACACACACACAAGCACACACACACGCACACACGCACACACAAAAGGTGCACCATAACCAGTGACTTACCGTTTCTCACACTGCACATTTATTCACTGTAGTGTACCCAGCTGGATTTCATTCAAAAACCAAAAAGAGAAGAAAGCGGGTTTGAATGCGACCGAATTCACTTGTTGAATGCCGAATTGTGAACAGAGCACAAAGGAAAAACGAAATGACCACCAATCCCGAGGAAAAAAAAGAGGAAGAAAAGGGGGGTTTAGAGGGGGGGTCTCGCCATCTCCTTTTATCCCAGGTAAAGTGCCGTCAGGCCTGGGTGTGGGCGACTGGGCAAGCCCCAGGCTGCTTCGGCCTTTCTGCTGACAGAGCTGTCTGTGGCTGTCCAAGAGGCTGGTCTAGGAGACGGAGTGACAGTTGTGAAAGGTCTGGTTTATCTTTTAATCAGATCACACGCGCACACACACGCAGGCACGCTCACACACGCACACACACACGCAGGCACGCTCACACACGCACACACACACGCACGCTCGCTCGCTCGCTCACAGACACAGGTGCTACCAAAGGCCACTTGTGTACCAATGATGTCATCGGATGATTGAAAACGCTTTTAAAATAAAAGTCCTTTCACCCACCCACCCCCCTTCCCTTGTTTTTATTTTCCAAGGATATTTGAGTGGGAGACATTTATTAGGGAATAAATGTTGAGTTCTCAGTATGTGTGTGTGTGTGTGCTTGTGTCTGAGTGTGTGTGTGTGTCTGTGTGGGTGCATCTGTGTCTGTGTGTGTGCGTGTCTGCGTACGTGTGTGTGTCTGCGTGTGTGTGCGTATGTGTGTGTGTCTATGCATGTGTGTGTCTGCGTCTGTGTATGTGTGTGTGTGTGTCTGCGTACATGTGTGTGTGTGTGTCTGTGTGTGTGTGTGTGTGTGTGTGTGTGTGTGTGTGTGTGTGTGTGTGTGTGTGTGTGTGTGTGTGTGTGTGTGTGTGTGTGTGTGTGTGTGTGTGTGTGTGTGTGTGTGTGTGTGTGTGTGTGTGTGTGTGTGTGTGTGTGTGTGTGTGTGTGCATATGTGTGTGTGTCTGTGTATGTGTGTGTCTGCGTCTGTGTGTGTGTGTGTGTGTGTGTGTGTGTGTCTGTGTGGGTGCATCTGTGTCTGTGTGTGTGCGTGTCTGCGTACGTGTGTGTGTCTGCGTGTGTGTGCGTATGTGTGTGTGTGTCTATGCATGTGTGTGTCTGCGTCTGTGTATGTGTGTGCCTGCGCACATGTGTGTGTCTGCGTACGTGTGTGTGTGTGTGTGTGTGTGTGTGTGTGTGTGTGTGTGTGTGTGTGTGTGTGTGTGTGTGTGTGTGTGTGTGTGTGTGTGTGCATGTGTGTGTGTGTGTCTGTGTGTGTGTGTGTGTGTGTGTGTGTGTGTGTGTGTGTGTGTGTGTGTGTGTGTGTGTGTGTGTGTGTGTGTGTCTGCGTACGTGTGTGTCTGTGTATGTGTGTTTTTAATAATCCTTTCCTGCCAATTCAAAGGTAAAGAAAGAAAGAAAGAAAGAAAGAAAGAAAGAAAGAAAGAAAGAAAGAAAGAAAGATGTAATGCGATGATGCAATAGCTATGAAGTCATTTGTAACAAAAGCAGCTGACAAGAATAGGTCTCAAGAGAGACCCATGGCACTGTCCTGAGATTCGGGACGTACGAAAAGGAAGGATCGTGGTTTATTTCATGAATCAATCATTCAGCAGACGCTTTTATCAAAGCGACTTACAGAGACTAGGGGGTGAACTATGCATCATCAACAACTGCTGCTGCTGCTGCAGAGTCACTTCCAATAGGACCTCGTTTGTTTTACGTCTCATCCGAAGGACGGAGCACAAGGAGGTGAAGTGACTTGCTCAGGGTCACACACACAGACATACACACACACTCACACGGGTAATCTATCTGTATTTTTAATTGTATGCAATATTCATTACTTAAGTATATTGCAAAGTCCATTGTTTGACCATTTCACCTACCCCCCTCTCTCTGAATGCTCCCACCCCCTCTAAGGGAAGCAAAGCAGATAGGCGCAGCTCCCGGTAACAATGGGGCTCCGGCCTTGGCGACAGTTGCTAGGCGACAGAGGAAACACAGCCAGCCTCCTTAGAAAGAGAGAGAGAAAAAAGTCTTTTATCTTTTTTTTTTTCATTTCCTTTCTATTTTTTTTTTTTCATTTTGAGGAGAGCTCTTTTCATTAAACAACAAAAACATTAAGGGAGGTAGGAAAAATCCTGCACTCCCTGTAAGGAAAAACAACAGACGAAAACCAGGGCCTATTATTATTATTATTATTATTATTATTATTATTATTATTATTATTATTAAGCAGACGCTTTTATCCAACGCAACTTACAGAAATTACTCAACAATTTAAAAATAATACATTTATAAAATGTTACGGCCGATGAAAAGACACAGAAGTCATATCAAAGCACAGAAATAATTAGAAACATTTAAAATGCACAACTAACTAACTAACTAATAAAACAACACAGCACAGAAACACCGCAGAATAGCCTCCTACGCATATCCTAACTGATGCAGTAAATATAATGTGAAGAATCGGCTTGGTTAGTGAAATGTCTTGGTTTCACATAGCCACTAGAGGGCGCTAAATAGCTTTTGAAATAACAATGTACCACTTTTACTGATTAGTCCCAAAACTGATACCGTGGGACAGACAGGGACCCCATCCGTTTCCAACGCTCTTATATAATCTATCAGGTTTTTATTTAGGAGGCGTGCTAGTCCAGTGGTTTAGAGATAGGGGTCTTGATACCAGGAGGTTCAAATCCCGGCTCAGCCACTGACTCCCTGTGTGTGTGTGTGTGTGCGTGTGTGTGTGTGTGTGTGTGTGTGTGTGTGTGTGTGTGTGTGTGTGTGTGTGTGTGTGTGTGTGTGTGTGTGTGTGACCCTGAGCAAGTCACTTCACCGCCTTGTGCTCCGTCCTTCGGATGAGACGTAAAACAAACGAGGTCCTATTGGAAGTGACTCTGCAGCAGCAGCAGCAGCAGCAGTTGTTGATGAAGCACAGCTCACCCCTTGGTTTCTGTAAGTCGCTCTGGATAAAAGCGTCTGCTGACTCAACAACAATGAAAGAATCGATCGATTCAGGGTGACCCTTCTTAATGCTGCTGATACAAACAAGCCCGATTTTAAAAAATAAATAAATAAATAAATAAATAAAACTTCTCCCTCTTTTCAGCGCCTTGATCCTGTTGTCTGTCTGCTTCTTGACGAGAGTAATATTAACAATTCTGATTCAACTTCTAAAGAAGTCTCCTGCGTTTTACCGTGTGTGGCTCTGTGTTCCTTTTCTCTTTACTGTTTGAAATGAATTGCATGGGTGGCCTTTTAAAGGCATCAATTCAATTACACGATCACGGCCTAATTTTGAGGGGGGTTCTGATAATTTTGAACCTCCCCCCCAGCAGACGTTTCTATGTAAGATCACTGTTTTGGATGAAGCAAAAATAAATAAATAAATAAATAAATAAAGTTTTGTCATGATCAACATATGTCTGTAGGCGCAGTCCATATTTTCTGTTGTGGATTTGAAATGTCATATTTTAATCATGAATTCCACCCCGGTCACGTGGGGCCTGGTCACGTTAACCGATTGAATTACATAGCGCTTTGTAGTTTTCCGTATATATATATATATATATATATATATATATATATATATATATAACAAACTCACTAAAATGTGACATTACACAATATAACATGTCAGGACCTGTCTTAGAATTGACGAAACGATATATAGTACAGCGTTGTTCAATTCTATTAGGATTCCCTTGTAATGTAAATTCCATTTCAGCGGCTGTAAATCTGCAGTGTGTGAGTGAGTGAGTGATGTCAGTGAATGGGGCCTGTCTATCTCTCTAGCGGCAATAGCTGCTGATGGCTCAGGGGGATAGGATAGTCCACCTGCTGCTTCAGCATATTATTATTATTGTGATTATGCCATAAAGATCTGTAATGACATTTTAAAGGAAAAAGGCCTTTGTGGTTTTTTTATTTATATTTAATGATGATCGGACTGGAGAAAGAGCTTCTAAGTGGTCAAAGTAACCCCCACACTTATCCAAAGAGGGCTCGATTATCGCTGATGGCTGTCTCCACTTAATGCTTTTGAGATTGTTTCGTCTTTCTTTCTTTCTTTCTTTCTTTCTTTCTTTCTTTCTTTCTTTCTTTCTGCGCTTTTTATTTCTCAAAACAATGTATTTTTGCAAGTTTTGTAGCGCACGTGTTTTTATTTATGGATGTTTGTTTCTATTGAAGTCAAGATGCCTTTTTGAGGAACCGTTTCCCCAAAATCCAGTTTGGAGCTGGAACCCAGCTGCGTTTTTAATGGGATTCACACGCATTGACTGTTTTTTTTTTGTTTAGTTTGTAAGACATACTTCTCTGGACAAAAGTGTTTGCATCATCACCCCCTTATAGAATGAACTCATTTTGCTTCATAAAATCGAATGAAAACCTGCTGAATAATGTTCCCTTGTTAACATATTGAATTGCACCCCCTCTATATAGAATGAACTCCCTCTGCTTCATAGAGTCTGCTGAATAATATAGAATGAAACTGCCCTGTTAACATATTGCTATATAGAATTCATCATAGAGTCCAATGAAAGCTGCT
The DNA here is from genome assembly GCA_036884735.1 of Huso huso. NCBI lineage: Eukaryota > Metazoa > Chordata > Actinopteri > Acipenseriformes > Acipenseridae > Huso > Huso huso. Next base: position 9,902 of record JAHFZB010000845.1, read on the forward strand.
GAATAATGTTCCCTTGTTAACATATTGAATTCCACCCCCCTCTATATAGAATGAACTCCCTCAGCTTCATAGAGTCCAATGAAAGCTGCTGAATAATGTTCCCTTGTTAACATATTGAATTCCACCCCCTCTATATAGAATGAACTCCCTCAGCTTCATAGAGTCCAATGAAAGCTGCTGAATAATGTTCCCTTGTTAACATATTGAATTAACACCCTCTATATAGAATTCCTCAGCTTCATAGAGTCCAATGAAAGCTGCTGAATAATGTTCCTTGTTAACATATTGAATAACACCCTCTATATAGAATGAACTCCCTCAGCTTCATAGAGTCCAATGAAAGCTGCTGAATAATGTTCCCTTGTTAACATATTGAATTCCACACCCTCTATATAGAATGAACTCCCTCAGCTTCATAGAGTCCAATGAAAGCTGCTGAATAATGTTCCCTTGTTAACATATTGAATTCCACCCCTATATAGAATGAACTCCCTCAGCTTCATAGAGTCCAATGAAAGCTGCTGAATAATGTTCCCTTGTTAACATATTGAATTCCACCCCTCTATATAGAATGAACTCCTCAGCTTCATAGAGTCCAATGAAAGCTGCTGAATAATGTTCCCTTGTTAACATATTGAATTCCACCCCTCTATATAGAATGAACTCCCTCAGCTTCATAGAGTCCAATGAAAGCTGCTGAATAATGTTCCCTTGTTAACATATTGAATTCCCCCTCTATATAGAATGAACTCATTTTGCTCATAGAGTCCAATGAAAGCTGCTGAATAATGTTCCTTTGTTAACATATTGAATTCCACCCTCTATATAGAATGAACTCCCTCAGCTTCATAGAGTCCAATGAAAGCTGCTGAATAATGTTCCCTTGTTAACATATTGAATTAACACATATAGAATGAACTCCCTCAGTTTTCTATATAGAAGTCCAATGAAACCTGCTGAATAATGTTCCCTTGTTAACATATTGAATTCCACCCCTCTATATAGAATGAACTCCCTCAGCTTCAAAGAGTCCAAACATTGAAAATTGAATAACACACCGCTTTGTTAACATATACTTAATTCCCACCAATTATATTTTAAAATCAAACTTTAAACTTCATAGAGTCCAATAAAAGCTGCTGAATAATGTTATGTTAACATATTGAGTTTTTTTTAATATAGAATTTTAAATAGATGTTCCTTTTTTTTTTTTGTTTCAACTCTTTGTTACAATTCTAGCTGATTTTTTTCATAGAGTCCCAATGAAAGCTGACATTTTTACCATAGCTGTTGGTAAATGAACCTTAGAGCATATTCCAAGACACGTGAATGAACTTCCCTTGTTAAATATCAAATCACATGCCTACTTAAATAAATAATAATAATAATAATAATAATAATAATAATAATAATAATAATAATAATAATAATAATAATAATCCATAAATTGGATCTAATAAGGGCCGACGTGCCTTTGTTTCTCAAGCACCTCGTCTTTGAAATTAATTGACTTCCAACATAAAAAAACAGCCTCCTCGCAACCAATACAAATACATAATTTAAAAATCTGTTTGTGTATCTAATGCAATATATGTGCAGCCCAGCCTGAATGGAGCTGGCGACGTAAATGTAAATAAATCGTAGCGCTAACAAAGCAGGCCTATCCCATTACATTACTTACAAGTGAAAAACATTCTCACGCTGCCCAAGAGAGCCATTGTTCCAATGCAGCTACGAGAGAAGTATTTTCTATCGCCTGCCTGCCTGCAACCCCCTTCTGTTACTGTGTGTGTGTGTGTGTGTGTGTGTGTGAGCGTGCCTGCGTGTGTGTCTCTCAACACACACACACACAGACACACACACACAATATACTGCTAGAGCGCTCTGCAGTGTTGACAATAATATGTGATCTTTTTTCCTATACTAGAATGTAAATAAATCTGCAGTGTTGACAAGTGGGTTCTCTTTCCCATTTTTTATACTGCTAAGCGATGTCTCTGCAGTGTTGAGAGGGGAGTTTCTTTCCCATACTGCTAGCGCGCTCTGCAGTGTGGAGAGTGGAGTTCTCTTTCCTGTACATCTAGAGCACTCTGCAGTGTTGAGAGTGGAGTTCTCTTTCCTATACTGCTAGAGCGCTCTGCAGTGTTGAGAAGGGAGTTCTCTTTCCTATACTACCAGAGCGCTCTGCAGTGTTGAGAGGGGAGTTCTCTTTCCCATACTGCTAGAGCGCTCTGCAGTGTTGAGAGGGGAGTTCTCTTTCCATGAAATACTGCCAGACCGCTCTGCAGTGTTGAGAGGGAGTTCTCTTTCCTATACTGCTAGAGCGCTCTGCAGTGTTGAGAGGGGAGTTCTCTTTCCTATACTGCTAGAGCGCTCTGCAGTGTTGAGAGGGGAGTTCTCTTTCCTATACTGCTAGAGCGCTCTGCAGTGTTGAGAGGGGTTCTCTTTCCTATACTGCTAGAGAGCTCTGCAGTGTGAGAGGGGAGTTCTCTTTCCTATACTGCTAGAGCTCTGCAGTGTTGAGAGGGGAGTTCTCTTTCCTATACTGCCAGAGCGCTCTGCAGTGTTGAGAGGGAGTTCTCTTTCCTATACTGCTAGAGCGCTCTGCAGTGTTGAGAGTGGAGTTCTCTTTCCTATACTGCTAGAGCGCTCTGCAGTGTTGAGAGTGGAGTTCTCTTTCCTATACTGCTAGAGCGCTCTGCAGTGTTGAGAGGGGAGCTCTCTTTCCTATACTGCTAGAGCGCTCTGCAGTGTTGAGAGGGGAGTTCTCTTTCCTGTACCACCAAAGCGGTCTACAGTTTTGAATGGAGTTCTTCAAATAACGGGTTTTAAGACACAACCTTCAACAGCTGAACCAGCATTCAAAACTCCCTTCCAGTAGCTGAACTAGTTTGTTCTCTCCCGGGGGGTGGGGTTGCTATAGAAACGGCTCTTGCGCGGTATACAATGCTGGACTCGCACGGAAACAGTTTGTCTGAGTTTCTGGAATCGTGAAGCAGCGAGGGCAGGACTTTGTTAGCTCCTAGCGCTTCAGCGGTGCATCCAGGGTTATAGAATAGCTCAATTGAACAATGCGCCTCTCCTAAGCCCCCTCGCTCCCCTGCGGGAGCTAAAAGTAACCGGGACTCGCTTGAGCGTGTGAGCGCGCATCGCACACCGCCATTTGAACAAGGACTGTGAATGAATTCTGCTCACAGTTTGGCACGGATTCTGAGCTTAAAAAAAGCCTTTCCTGTTGTCTAGTGTTCTGTCCCTCAGTCACTCTGAATAGGATTTAGTGTGATCTCCTAGCTCCCAGTCCAGCGGCTCTAACCGCTAGGCTACGCTGATCGCTGTCTTAAAAATCCTCCAAGAAAAAAATGGTAGTTTTAACTGTAATTTGCATAAAGGAATGTGTTTACAGCCCTGGGTAAAAGTTTTGCATCACCTAGAATTTTAGAATTGTAAAAAAAAAAAAAAAAAAAAAATTATAATTTTAAATTATAATAAATTATAAATTAATCAGATATGAATATATATATATATATATATATATATATATATATATATATACACACAAAGCGGTGTGTAATTCGTTAACGTAACATTATTCAGCAGGGTGATGCAAAACTTTGAGCCAGAGCTCGCAATTTAGGATTTGAAAGACTTCAATCAAGTCAGTTTTTCCCTTGCTTTTTTTTTCCAGGCTGAAAGTTTCAATCTAGCAATGTGCTCCCCGGCTCGCGTCTCTAATGCGATTATAAAGAGCGTGAATGCAGCTCCCTGCTTGCTCTGCTCGATGCGTTGCTGTATGGTTAAAGCACCATTAGCGCTGATATTCCGAGCTCAGCTCAGCTCAGCAATCAATAACAGCAGTCTTTGCAGACCTGGACTTTCACCCCCTAGCTCTTATTAGCAGAACCGTTCAAACAAGCTGCAAGAAATCAGGGTTTGTATATAAAACATTTAAGAACTGGAGGGAGCACCCTTTCTCTTAGGGGGGTGAGGGAGGGAGGGAGGGAGCAGTTCAGTCTCCGTGCCTCAAGCCTGCCCTGGACTGGAGGGAGCCCCCTTTCTCTTAGGGGGGTGAGGGAGGGAGGAGGGAGCAGTTCAGTCTCCGTGCCTCAAGCCTGCCCTGGACTGGAGGGACCCCCCTTTCTCTTAGGCCTCAGGAGGGGGAGCCCAGTCTCCGTGCCTCAAGCCTGCCCTGGACTGGAGGGAGCCCCCTTTCTCTTAGGGGGGTGAGGGAGGGAGGGAGGGAGCAGTTCAGTCTCCGTGCCTCAAGCCTGCCCTGGACTGGAGGGAGACCCCTTTCTCTTAGGGGGTGAGGGAGGGAGGGAGGGCAGTTCAGTCTCCGTGCCTCAAGCCTGCCCTGGACTGGAGGGAGACCCCTTTCTCTTAGGGGGGTGAGGGAGGGAGGGAGGGAGCAGTTCAGTCTCCGTGCCTCAAGCCTGCCCTGGACTGGAGGGAGACCCCTTTCTCTTAGGGGGGTGAGGGAGGGAGGGAGGGAGCAGTTCAGTCTCCGTGCCTCAAGCCTGCCCTGGAACATTCACTCTCTCATACATAAGCTCCAGGTTTTTACAATAACACAACATTACACTTAAAATGACGCTGGGAGACACTCGCTAAAAGGACTGAGAAATTATTAATATTACACGAGGCTTCATCAGACATGCAGGCATAACATTTGACATTTAAGACAGCACGAGATCAACAAAAAGTTTTCGTGCCAATGTGACAGACAGGGCTGGACAGAGTAATAATAAAAGAGAATTCACTTCTGCGGTTAACAGATTGAAGTTATGCTAACACTATAGTTAAAGAGACCATTTAAAGGTAGATGTGATGTCAATTAAAAACAATTAATAAAATACAGTTAATTAATTTGCCGGCCACACTGCTACAGGTTCATAGTTATTATTAAAATTATATCTTATATATTTTTTTACTGTTTCCGACCTGGAAAAAAAATGAAGACTGAAACAGCGACGATCTCAGTTTTCTCTGGACTTCTGTAACCATCTCTGATCTGGACAAAGGGTTTTGCATCACCCTGTAGAATTAACTAACATTGCTTCATGAAGTCGAATGAAAACCTGCTGAATAATGTGACGCTAATTATTGCATTACATACCGCTTGGTGTAATTTTCCATATACATATCTATCTATCTATCTATCTATCTATCTATCTATCTATCTATCTATCTATCTATCTATCTCGTTTTAAGCGTGCAAGCAGTTGAGTCTGCTTGCTCTGGTGCCGGCGCGCTCAGCTCTGTGGCACGGGAGAGTTTGCTTTTCGAAGCCGGCTTGCAGCTGACCCGCTGGGCTTGGGGTTTGAGCGGGCCGGGGTGTGTGCCGCTTTCCATTGGCGAGGCTCGCAGAGGGCGTGATGAATAGTTTCAGCCAGCCTCTGACAGCGCGGGCAGAGGAAGATGGATGGTGGTCGTGATTAACACAAGCCGGGAAGCCGACAGTACTTAACCTCACAGCTCTCTTGTCCCTTCTCCCCGAGCAAAAGCAAGGGATTGTCTTGATGCATTGAAACTTTTTATTAAACTCTGTTACACTGCCTCGTGCTAATCGCTAGCTTCACGTTGGCTTAGTAACTGCAGTCCTAGCGAAACTTAAACTTCGAATTGAATTTTGTAGTTTTTAAAGCTCTCGTTCTGTCTGCCTGTCTTGATTTTGCACCGATCAGGGTCAGGGGTCATTTGTTGTTTATCAATTCCCAATTCTTTAAAAAAAAAAAATCTAAGTTACATATGGTAATACATTTAAAATAAACGTTTATTTCACCTATTTGAGGTTGTGAACTCCCTTTTCCCCAAACCCAACCCCATCCCCATCCCCAACCCCAACCCCAACCCCATCCCCATCCCCATCCCCATCCCCATCCCCAACCCCAACCCCAACCCCAACCCCATCCCCATCCCCAACCCCATCCCCAACCCCATCCCCATCCACATCCCCAACCCCATCCCCAACCCCATCCCCATCCCCAACCCCATCCCCATCCCCAACCCCAACCCCAACCCCAACCCCATCCCCATCCCCAACCCCAACCCCAACCCCATCCCCATCCCCAACCCCATCCCCATCCCCATCCCCATCCCCAAACCCAACCCCAACCCCAACCCCAACTACAACCCCTACTCTAACCCCAACCCTAACTCCAACCCCAACCCCAGCTCTAACCCCAACCCCATCCCCATCCCCAACCCCATCCCCATCCCCATCCCCATCCCCAACCCCAACCCCAACCCCAACCCCAACTCCAACCCCATCTAACCCCCCCACCCCCCCCCCCAACCCCAACCCCAACCCCATCCCCATCCCCAACCCCATCCCCATCCCCATCCCCATCCCCATCCCCATCCCCATCCCCAAACCCAACCCCAACCCCAACCCCAACCCCAACTACAACCCCGACTCTAACCCAAACCCCAACCTCAACCCCAACCCCAACCCCATGAGACATCATTAATATAAAATAAAAAGTCTACCGGAAGCCATCATAGTCGTACTGTATTTTACACTAGATTTGGGAATATCTCATTTTTTTAACTGGTCAGTTTTTTTTTTTGTGTGAGTATATGGGAAAACTATACAAAGCGGGCGGCGGTGCGTAATTCAATATGCTAACATTATTCAGCAGGTTTCATTCGACTTCATGAAGCAAAACCAGTTCATTCTATCGAGCGATGCAAAACCTTGAGCCGTAGCTGTAGACTGACTAGTGATTACACAAATACATTATTGAGAAATGAAAGCTTTAGTACCGCTGAGTTTTCCACATGCGTTTCCTGACTAACTTTCCCTGACCCCACGAGCAGTGATCAGAGGGCTGTGTTGATTTAGTGATCCATTACTGCAGCCCTCCTGTAATTCAGTCCTCTCTGCACATGTGGTTAGCAGGATATTGCCTGTACTCTATAAGCAAAGAGTGCCTAATGGTTGCTAGAGGGCTGCTATACCTATCCCTGGAGTGGATCAGACTCCACTTACAGCTCAGAGGTTGGCTCTCCATACACAAGCATCACGCTGGTTTTTAAAAGATGAGCGATGACTGATATCTATATATATATCTCTCTCTCTCCCCTCCCCCACCCCCATCACTCTTGTTCTTGTGATTTAATCTAACTTTATGACTTTAATTGCTGTTCCCTTTAAAAAGCCCCCCGTTGGGATCCCATTATTGCGGCAGCCCCAGCTTGCAGAAACATCAGCAGACCACAGCGTTACCAGAACGCTTCCCAATGCATTAGGAGCACTGCCCAAATTGAAATGATCAGGAGCCAGGAGTTTGAGCAGGGTTAGAAACTCACACTAGCCCTGCTGCTGCTGCTGCTGCTGCTGCTGCACCCAGTCCTGGGGTTCAGAACTCCCCTCAATGAAGTCTATTATTATTATTATTATTATTATTATTATTATTATTATTATTAATATTGAAATGATCAGGAGCCAGGAGTTTGAGCAGGGTTAGAAACTCACACTAGCCCTGCTGCTGCTGCTGCTGCTGCTGCTGCACCCAGTCCTGGGTTTCAGAACTCCCCTCAGTGAAATCTATTATTATTAAAACGATCAGTGTTATTTCCCACTCAGAAGAAAATTGCACTAAAGACAATCTGTTAAATAGCTTTGAGAATCTGGCTCTTAATTTCAAGCTAAAAGCCTCGACTTGAGCTGCCGTGATTCCATTATTATTATTTGAGAGCCAAGGGCTGTGCAACAAAAGTTTACTCCGACAGTGCAAAAACCAGAGGCTGTCCTCCGAACACTCCCCTCCCTGCAGGCTGCGCATCGCAGTGGACGAGAGAAGCTACACTGGGCCCCTCCCCCAGCCTGTGAGTGGAGCTGGACCGCGCGTTGCTGGTCCCAGGGGGTCAATCCTGCCTTGCCTTGCCTGTCCTGCCTGGCATTCTCTTTAAAGAAGCTTTTTCTGCAACAGCTGAGCAACACTCTGGCTCACATCTTCCTTACTCATGGAGGGAAGAGGAGAGGGAGTCCTGGGCTAGCTGACTGCGAAAGGGGAAAGCTACGAAGACACGCAAACACACACACACACACACAGCCATGGCTTTGGGATCAGTGGCCCGGAGGTTGGCAGTATTGGCACTGCTAGCCTTGGCAGTGCCACTGGGTTATGGGTGCCCAGATACCTGCAGATGCTCCACCACTTCTGTGCAGTGTTTTGAGCCAGACACCATCAGCAGTGTCCCGGCTCTCTCTCTGAACAGCAGCGAGAATATCACAGATATGTAAGTGCTTCTCTCTTTGTTTGGTTTATCTTGGTACAGGTGGGATCGCGATTGAGTTTTCCCTGCAAGCTTTGATTTAGTCTCTACCAGTTATTCTCTTATCTGTTTGGAGAGATCTGTAAAAGTGACTGCAGGTAATGCAATGGAATCATTTATTACAGCTCTAGAATTTTAGGATTGAGACACTATATGCAGATAATTGAGATATTTTATTTAACATCACGTAATCAAAGAAACTACAAAATGAGATTGCTTACAGTATTTCATCTTAGATTTCGAAATGTCACATTTTTCAATTGTTCAGTTTTTTTGTTGTTAAGTATATGGAAAACTATACAAAGCGGCGGAGTGTAATTCAATATGTTAACGTCACATTATTCAGCAGGTTTCATGAAGCACAATTCATTCTATAGGGGGATGCAAAACTTTGTCGAGAAGCGATCCGTTCTCAAAGCTAAACTCTAAAGCAAAAACCTTATTAGCAAATTATAGCTAAAAAGACCTGATGAAGTTACCATGTTTAATTCAGGGGCTTGGGACCGGGCTAAAGTGGTTTCTGAATTTTTTTTTTGTTTTAAATAGCAAAAAGTATTTTACCTTTCAGACAAGAATTATGCTGATGATCATGGCAACACTGTACTAATTGCTGTGTATTTTTTTATAATAGTTACTGAACAAACACACATGTGCTTAGACATCATCACAATGTCCTTATGCATAGTTACAATCTACTTTTTGCATATAACCCTGACCCTAACCCTGATGCTGAATCATTAGGATCCATTAGGGATTTAAAAACCCAATGGTGTGTGGTCCAGTGGCTAAAGAAAAGGGCTTGTAACCAGGAGGTCCCCGGTTCAAATCCCACCTCAGCCACTGACTCATTGTGTGACCCTGAGCAAGTCACTTAACCTCCTTGTGCTCCGTCTTTCGGGTGAGACGTAATTGTAAGTGACTCTGCAGCTGATGCATTGTTCACACACCCTAGTCTCTGTAAGTCGCCTTGGATAAAGGTGTCTGCTAAATAAACAAATAAACAAAGTTTTGAGATTAACCAGCTGCTGGAAAATGGACGAGCACTGCCGGGCTGAATGGCTTCCTCCTGTTCATAGACAGGGGTTAGAAAAAAGTTTACAAAAATCCTAACAGTGTAACAGAGAAGCTCAGCTCAAATTAGCTGCAGTACGTTCTGAACAGTAAGGCTTTTTATTGGCACCCAGACAGTAATTATTGTGGGAAACAGTCTAGCGGCTAAGTGACCGGGGTCTTGCGAGAAACAATTAGAATCAATTATACCTTGCCTGGGGGAAATTGGTGAGCTTCAGAGTTTTATTTTCCCCCAGTGTGGCCAACCTCAGAAATTCTTACAAGTGCGTCAAAGTTCACTGGGTGGTCGTGGGATCGCATTGGGTTTTGTTTGCAAGAAACACATAGATGTAAATCTCCTTACAAATAAAATCCGGGTTAGAAGGAGAGGCAAACATTAATTGTTTATTATGAATTTTTTAAAAAAAAGCCATGCAACTTTATATGTTTATTTAGCAGACGCCTTTATCCAAGGCAACTTACAGAGACTAGGGTGTGTGAACTATGCATCAGCTGCAGAGTCACTTACAATTACATCTCACCCGAAAGACGGAGCACAAGGAGGTCAAGTGACTTGCTCAGGGTCACACAATTAGTCAGTGGCTGAGGTGGGATTTGAACCAGGGACCTCATGATTACAAGTCCTTTTCTTTAACCACTGGACCACACAGCCTCCACAGACTTCAGACTTGCGTCTTGTGTGTCGACACAGGGGGAACATGGTTCTGTTTTCGGTGACTCCGATAAAGCAGAAAAAGAAGGAAAATAATGTAAAGAAAATTTCTTTAAATGTTCACACAGCTTCATATATCGGTATCGGTAATTTGTTTTCATGCAGTTACATCGAAAACCAGACCGACCTGGTGAATTTAACAGCATTGGAGCTGAAGAACTACGGAGAGCTGAGAAACTTGTAAGAGATTGTATATTTATTTTCTTTTATGGTCTATGTAGCTGCGAAGGTGGTACATGTAATGTTTGAAAATAAGGGTCAGGATGGTTCACAATCAGAAGACACTAGTCTGGCGAAAACCGGTCTTGTCCTGACTGTGTTTGTGGCTGAGTGGACAGAACACTACACTGGGTGATAGAGAGGGCTTGACATATACTATCTGTTTAGCTGCAGCATATAAATCCATGGGACTCAGATCTTTCACTCCTCCAAGATTAAATCCAGAGATGACAGACAAAGTCAAGGAGATACCTTTTATTGGCTAAACAATAATTAATCAACGAGCTTTCAAGACCTCCAAGGTCTCTTCATTAATAACGCGGTTTCATTAGTTGTTGCGTCCACAACTCTTACAGCTGCAGCTGTGGGATATTGTAGAGCGTCTATTTAAGATTTAGAAATCCAACCGCCCAATCCTGTATTGAAATGATGCCCAACACCACAAAGACTTTATTTCAATAGAGGATTTGTGCAACGCTCAATATAAACCTCTCTGAATAGCTCTTAATTCCTCAGAGCAGTTAAATGCATGCTTGCTGGGGCTCGTTTGTGCAGGATCGCACCCGGTCCCAGAGCCGGTATCTTTTTTGTTTGACAGATGAGAATTAGGCCGATGCAGTTTGCAAACAATGAACAGTATGAAAAAAAAAAAACTAAAACTAAACTTTTTGTTTTTTGGTTTTGTTACAAAAACAAACTCCACCTGCATGCTGCTTCTTATCCTCCTTGTATCTCATGGGCTCACCGTGGTTCGATAAATGCATGTGAAAATGGGAAACTTGCTCATCGATGTTGCTTTGCCTCCCCCCCCGCAGGACCGTTACTCTGTGTGGGTTGTCGTACATCGCGGGAAACGCCTTCGAACACAACCCCAAGCTTCAATACATGTAAGTCAGGAGAAACACTATACCCTGCCCACCTCCCAGTCCGTCTCCTTCAACCACTAGGCCACACTGCTTCCCTCCTTCCCAGTCCCTCCTCAGCTCCACTAGAGCCACACTGCTTCCCTCCCTCCCAGTCCCTCCTCGCTCCACTAGAGCCACACTGCTTCCCTCCCTCCCAGTCCCTCCTCACCTCCACTAGAGCCACACTGCTTCCCTCTTTCCCAGTCCCTCCTCAGCTCCACTAGAGCCACACTGCTTCCCTCTCTCCCAGTCCCTCCTCAGCTCCACTAGAGCCACACTGCTTCCCTCCCTCCCAGTCCCTCCTCAGCTCCACTAGAGCCACACTGCTTCCCTCTTTCCCAGTCCCTCCTCAGCTCCACTAGAGCCACATTGCTTCCCTCTTCCCTCCCTCCCCCCCAGTCCCTCCGGCCGCGATGTGCCGAGCACGCACAGCGAGGAATGAAGACAACATGTTTATCAGCGTAGAGCATGAGTAATTGGAGAAGACATGAGACCGTCACCTTTGAGTCGCTCAGCCCCGGCAGATTATCGGCAATTGATGCATAATAAATACACTTCAGTCCGGCTCCATTATAGCTTAATCGATAGAGCAGAGGAGGGCAGGGTGTGTATGGTAACAGATGCACAGTGGACTGGAAACGAAAACCCTCTGGAGGGCTGGGAGGGGGGGGGGGGGGGGGGGGGGGCTGATCTCATACCTAGGATGAGATGTTGAAAGCATGTTTATTTGGGCTAAGCAGAGCAGAGTAGAGTCGGTATCAATGGCTGTTTTTATTAGCCCAGCCCTGGCTGTATTCCCCAGAGCTTTAAAAGAGAAATGAGTGGGTAACTGATAGGTCCTGATTGCTAGCTATGAAATGGATGAAAAGGCTGGAGGAACACAAGGAAGCAAGCAACTACTGCACATACACGCACACACACATACACACGCACTCACGCACGCACACACACACACATACACACATACACACACACACACACACACACACACACACACACACACACACATACGCACGCACGCACGTACGCACGTACGCACGCACACACATACGCACGCACGCGCACGCACACGCACACACACGCACTTTGCAGAGAGCAGAGCTAGCTGCATGTGGATAAGGTTAAGCGTGGATAACTTGCTTGTCTCTCTCCCATCTTCGTTCAACAGCAACCTGGCTTCCAATTCCCTGGATCACATCTCCTGGAGAGTATTTCACCAGCTGCCTCTCACTGGCCTGTAAGTGTTTACAATTCTTACTGTCTGCTACTCCCGACACTGCAGACCTCTCTATACGGGACAATGAGCTGTGCCTGTCTATACTGGACACTGAGCTGTGCCTGTCTATACTGGACACTGAGCTGTCCAGGGCAGGCTTGAGGCATAGAGACTGAACTGCTCCACCCTTCAAATAATATGCAAGGAAAATCATTTATTCAACTCTTAACTCTTGAACTAAACCCCTACCCCTCTCTCTCTCTCTCTCTCTCTCTCTCTCCGTAGTGTTCTGAGGGACAACCCCCTCCAATGCTCCTGCGACATTCATTGGCTGCAGCTCTGGCTGCTGAGTGGGCGGGCCGACCTACAAACCCAATCACTGAGCTGCAACGCCCAAGACCAGCAAATCCCATTGGATGCGATGATACTGGAGAACTGCAGTATGTGGAATTAACTCTATCTATCTATCTATCTATCTATCTATCTATCTATCTATCTATCTATCTATCTATCTATCTATCTATCTCTATATATTACATTATTAATTCCGAATTTTCAGAACTAGTCTTAATCACATCTTTGTTATCTAGCTGTCTATCGGTCAATCAAAACCTTTATTTATCCAGATGAGTCAATTGACTCATTCCAGACGCTGAAATGAGCGACGAGCAAAGAAAAACTCTCCGTGCCTTGCATGGGAACAAGCAGCTTCGATAAAATGATGGGATCGTTGACTGTACGATGCAGAAGAGCGCTCCAACGTCCCGTGGAGATCCGCTGGGGCTTTGGAATAGCGGCTCTGCACTCCCTTAATCGATGCTGGTCAGCATGATGTTGTGTTTGCGTTGGAGGATGCCTGCCTCTCTCTGTCTCTCTCACTGCCTCCCTCCTCCCTGCTCTGTGTTTGCAGGCGTTCCCGAGGTCTATATCGATCACTCGGACCTCACAGTGAAAGTGGGGGCCAACATGACCTTCTCCTGTCGTGTGATTGGGACCCCGACCCCCACCGCTTACTGGAACACGCAGGAGCTGCACTCTGACTTCATCATTGAGGTACGGAGACCAGCAATCAGGGGGTACAGAGAACACACAATGATACAGCCCTAAACCTGACCCTGACCCTAACCCTAACCCTAACCCTAACCCTAACCAGCAATCAAGGGGTACAAAGAACACACAATGTTGCAGCCCTAAACCTGACCCTAACCCTAACCCTAACCCTAAACCCAAATCAAGACTACAGAAGCAATGGGATGTCTTAATAAATTTGCACACTGCTGTAAATACACAGCAATCCGAGACACTGAATTTAACGTGTTACCGGCTCAGGGATCTTGTGCTATAGATTCTCATGTTTTTGTTCCCTTGCAGACAAGAGGCAGTGATCTGGAGCTGGAGGTGGTTCTTAAAATCAATAACGTTTCCTCCGAAGACAACCGTCTGAACCTGACCTGCGAAGCCCAGAACCGGGCCGGACCCAGCGAGGAGTCGGTACCGCTCGACATCCTCTGTGAGTCTCCGACACTCCTGCGAGCGGGTTTCCGAGAAACTTAACTCAAGCAGACGCTGCGTTTTGGCTCGTGCCTTCTTCAGCGTACTGTGATCAGGAACGCCGACAAAGGCAATTACTCCAGTATGATCAAGCTCCCCACGGGCGAGGGTCTCTGGTGTGGATCAGGGCTGATTCACCATTCAGAGTGGATTAAGAAACAGCTGCTTGGGTTTGTGATGATCAATGCTGCTTTTCTTCAGACTCTGCGGAGCACAGCGATCCACACAAACCCAAGCAGCTGTTTCGTAATCCACTCTGAACGGCGAATCAGCCCAAATGACCCTCACCTGTTGAGAGCTTGGTCCGAATCATGGAAAGATCGGTCCGCGCGGCACGACTAACTGAAACATCTACTCGACTGATCGCTGAGTGGCCGTTTTGAAGTTACGGGGAGGGTTAGAGGGTCAATCAGTTCTTCCTCACAGCGGTCTGTGATGTCCGGCAATGACCGTCAGGGAGGTTATTATTACAGTTATCAATGTTTAGTTCAGTTTTATTCTTAGTTTTGATGAAGGTTTGTAATTTTTTCCACTTGGGGAGAGTCTGTTGCTGCCCTTTTTGTTGCAAATTATTATTATGATGATGATGATGATGATGATGATGATGATGATGATGATGATGAGGATGATGAATTAGTCATTTAGCAGACGCTTTTATCCAAAGCGACTTACAGAGACAAGGGGGGTGAACTATGCATCATCAACAACTGCTGCTGCTGCTGCAGAGTCACTTCCAATAGGACCTCGTTTGTTTTACGGAATTATCCCATCAATAAGCAGCACAGGGATTTTTTTTTGGTATTATTATTATTAATTCGATTTAAGTGCATTGCAGTATGAAGTGATTCGAGCCGCGCGGATGGGGGATACGGAAAGGAAGGGGTTAACAACGCACCCCAGAGAGAGAGAGAGAGAGAGAGAGAGAGAGAGAGAGAGAGAGAGAGAGAGAGAGAGAGAGGAGAGTCACAATGACGGATGGAGACGGCAGTGCACTTATTAATGGTCTCCCTTAATTACATTGCAGTAAATGCAAAGTGTGAAGTGCATTAGCGAGCTGCTTCTGTTATCAACAGAATCACGTCTCGCAGATCTCAACGTGTGGGAGGATTAGCCCTTTCCTGTCTCCCCCCCACCATCACCACCACCTC
>JAHFZB010000846.1:0-23947 GCA_036884735.1 Huso huso
ATAAAAACAGCCATTGATACCGACTCTACTCTGCTCTGCTTAGCCCAAATAAACATGCTTTCAACATCTCATCCTAGGTATGAGATCAGCCCCCATCCCCCAGACCCCCCCCCCCCCTCCCAGCCCTCCAGAGGGTTTTCGTTTCCAGTCCACTGTGCATCTGTTACCATACACACCCTGCCCTCCTCTGCTCTATCGATTAAGCTATAATGGAGCCGGACTGAAGTGTATTTATTATGCATCAATTGCCGATAATCTGCCGGGGCTGAGCGACTCAAAGGTGACGGTCTCATGTCTTCTCCAATTACTCATGCTCTACGCTGATAAACATGTTGTCTTCATTCCTCGCTGTGCGTGCTCGGCACATCGCGGCCGGAGGGACTGGGGGGGAGGGAGGGAAGAGGGAAGCAATGTGGCTCTAGTGGAGCTGAGGAGGGACTGGGAAAGAGGGAAGCAGTGTGGCTCTAGTGGAGCTGAGGAGGGACTGGGAGGGAGGGAAGCAGTGTGGCTCTAGTGGAGCTGAGGAGGGACTGGGAGAGAGGGAAGCAGTGTGGCTCTAGTGGAGCTGAGGAGGGACTGGGAAAGAGGGAAGCAGTGTGGCTCTAGTGGAGGTGAGGAGGGACTGGGAGGGAGGGAAGCAGTGTGGCTCTAGTGGAGCGAGGAGGGACTGGGAGGGAGGGAAGCAGTGTGGCTCTAGTGGAGCTGAGGAGGGACTGGGAAGGAGGGAAGCAGTGTGGCCTAGTGGTTGAAGGAGACGGACTGGGAGGTGGGCAGGGTATAGTGTTTCTCCTGACTTACATGTATTGAAGCTTGGGGTTGTGTTCGAAGGCGTTCCCCGCGATGTACGACAACCCACACAGAGTAACGGTCCTGCGGGGGGGAGGCAAAGCAACATCGATGAGCAAGTTTCCCATTTTCACATGCATTTATCGAACCAGGGTGAGCCCATGAGATACAAGGAGGGTTAAGAAGCAGCATGCAGGTGGAGTTTGTTTTTGTAACAAAACCAAAACACAAAAAGTTTAGTTTTAGG
The DNA here is from genome assembly GCA_036884735.1 of Huso huso. NCBI lineage: Eukaryota > Metazoa > Chordata > Actinopteri > Acipenseriformes > Acipenseridae > Huso > Huso huso. The sequence continues at coordinate 1,034 of JAHFZB010000846.1, forward strand.
TTTTTTTCATACTGTTCATTGTTTGCAAACTGCATCGGCCTAATTCTCATCTGTCAAACAAAAAAGATACCGGCTCTGGGACCGGGTGCGATCCTGCACAAACGAGCCCCAGCAAGCATGCATTTAACTGCTCTGAGGAATTAAGAGCTATTCAGAGAGGTTTATATTGAGCGTTGCACAAATCCTCTATTGAAATAAAGTCTTTGTGGTGTTGGGCATCATTTCAATACAGGATTGGGCGGTTGGATTTCTAAATCTTAAATAGACGCTCTACAATATCCCACAGCTGCAGCTGTAAGAGTTGTGGAGGCAACAACTAATGAATCCGCCTTATTAATGAAGAGACCTTGGAGGTCTTGAAAGCTCGTTGATTAATTATTGTTTAGCCAATAAAAGGTATCTCCTTGTCTTTGTCTGTCATCTCTGGATTTAATCTTGGAGGAGTGAAAGATCTGAGTCCCATGGATTTATATGCTGCAGCTAAACAGATAGTATATGTCAAGCCCTCTCTATCACCCAGTGTAGTGTTCTGTCCACTCAGCCACAAACACAGTCAGGACAAGACCAGTTTTCGCCAGACTAGTGGCTTCTGATTGTGAACCATCCTGACCCTTATTTTCAAACATTACATGTACCACCTTCGCAGCTACATAGACCACAAAAGAAAATAAATATACAATCACTTACAAGTTTCTCAGCTCTCCGTAGTTCTTCAGCTCCAATGCTGTTAAATTCACCAGGTCGGTCTGGTTTTCGATGTAACTGCATGAAAATAAATTACCGATACCGATATATGAAGCTGTGGGAACATTTAAAGAAATTTTCTTTACATTATTTTCCTTCTTTTTCTGCTTTATCGGAGTCACCGAAAACAGAACCATGTTCCCCCTGCGTCGACACACAAGACGCAAGTCTGAAGTCTGTGGAGGCTGTGTGGTCCAGTGGTTAAAGAAAAGGGCTTGTAACCAGGAGGTCCCCGGTTTAAATCCCACCTCAGCCACTGACTCACTGTGTGACCCTGAGCAAGTCACTTGACCTCCTTGTGCTCCGTCTTTCGGGTGAGACGTAGTTGTAAGTGACTCTGCAGCTGATGCATAGTTCACACACCCTAGTCTCTGTAAGTCGCCTTGGATAAAGGCGTCTGCTAAATAAACATATAAAGTTGCATGGCTTTTTTTTTAAAAATTCATAATAAACAATTCATGTTTGCCTCTCCTTCTAACCCGGATTTTATTTGTAAGGAGATTTATATCTATGTGTTTCTTGCAAACAAAACCCAATGCGATCCCACGACCACCCAGTGAACTTTGACGCAGAAGAATTTCTGAGGTTGGCCACACTGGGGGAAAATAAAACTCTGAAGCTCACCAATTTCCCCCAGGCAAGGTATAATTGATTCTAATTGTTCCTCGCAAGACCCCGGTCACTTAGCCGCTAGACTGTTTCCCACAATAATTACTGTCTGGGTGCCAATAAAAAGCCTTACTGTTCAGAACGTACTGCAGCTAATTTGAGCTGAGCTTCTCTGTTACACTGTTAGGATTTTTGTAAACTTTTTTCTAACCCCTGTCTATGAACAGGAGGAAGCCATTCAGCCCGGCAGTGCTCGTCCATTTTCCAGCAGCTGGTTAATCTCAAAACTTTGTTTATTTGTTTATTTAGCAGACACCTTTATCCAAGGCGACTTACAGAGACTAGGGTGTGTGAACAATGCATCAGCTGCAGAGTCACTTACAATTACGTCTCACCCGAAAGACGGAGCACAAGGAGGTTAAGTGACTTGCTCAGGGTCACACAATGAGTCAGTGGCTGAGGTGGGATTTGAACCGGGGACCTCCTGGTTACAAGCCCTTTTCTTTAGCCACTGGACCACACACCATTGGGTTTTTAAATCCCTAATGGATCCTAATGATTCAGCATCAGGGTTAGGGTCAGGGTTATATGCAAAAAGTAGATTGTAACTATGCATAAGGACATTGTGATGATGTCTAAGCACATGTGTGTTTGTTCAGTAACTATTATAAAAAATACACAGCAATTAGTACAGTGTTACCATGATCATCAGCATAATTCTTGTCTGAAAGGTAAAATACTTTTTGCTATTTAAAAAAAAAAAAAAAATTCAGAAACCACTTTAGCCCGGTCCCAAGCCCCTGAATTAAACATGGTAACTTCATCAGGTGTCTTTTTAGCTATAATTTGCTAATAAGGTTTTTGCTTTAGAGTTTAGCTTTGAGAACGGATCGCTTCTCGACAAAGTTTTGCATCCCCCTATAGAATGAATTGTGCTTCATGAAACCTGCTGAATAATGTGACGTTAACATATTGAATCACACACCGCCTCTTTGTATAGTTTTCCATATACTTAACAACAAAAAAACTGAACAATTGAAAAATGTGACATTTCGAAATCTAAGATGAAATACTGTAAGCAATCTCATTTTGTAGTTTCTTTAATTACGTGATGTTAAATAAAAGATCTCAATTATCTGCATATAGTGTCTCAATCCTAAAATTCTAGAGCTGTAATAAATGATTCTATTGCATTACCTGCAGTCACTTTTACAGATCTCTCCAAACAGATAAGAGAATAACTGGTAGAGACTAAATCAAAGCTTGCAGGGAAAACTCAATCGCGATCCCACCTGTACCAAGATAAACCAAACAAAGAGAGAAGCACTTACATATCTGTGATATTCTCGCTGCTGTTCAGAGAGAGAGCCGGGACACTGCTGATGGTGTCTGGCTCAAAACACTGCACAGAAGTGGTGGAGCATCTGCAGGTATCTGGGCACCCATAACCCAGTGGCACTGCCAAGGCTAGCAGTGCCAATACTGCCAACCTCTGGGCCACTGATCCCAAAGCCATGGCTGTGTTTGTGTGTGTGTGTTTGCGTGTCTTCGTAGCTTTCCCCTTTCGCAGTCAGCTAGCCCAGGACTCCCTCTCCTCTTCCCTCCATGAGTAAGGAAGACGTGAGCCAGAGTGTTGCTCAGCTGTTGCAGAAAAAGCTTCTTTAAAGAGAATGCCAGGCAGGACAGGCAAGGCAAGGCAGGATTGACCCCCTGGGACCAGCAACGCGCGGTCCAGCTCCACTCACAGGCTGGGGGAGGGGCCCAGTGTAGCTTCTCTCGTCCACTGCGATGCGCAGCCTGCAGGGAGGGGAGTGTTCGGAGGACAGCCTCTGGTTTTTGCACTGTCGGAGTAAACTTTTGTTGCACAGCCCTTGGCTCTCAAATAATAATAATGGAATCACGGCAGCTCAAGTCGAGGCTTTTAGCTTGAAATTAAGAGCTAGATTCTCAAAGCTATTTAACAGATTGTCTTTAGTGCAATTTTCTTCTGAGTGGGAAATAACACTGATCGTTTTAATAATAATAGATTTCACTGAGGGGAGCTCTGAAACCCTGGACTGGGTGCAGCAGCAGCAGCAGCAGCAGCAGCAGGGCTAGTGTGAGTTTCTAACCCTGCTCAAACTCCTGGCTCCTGATCATTTCAATAATAATAATAATAATAATAATAATAATAATAATAATAATAATAGACTTCATTGAGGGGAGTTCTGAACCCCAGGACTGGGTGCAGCAGCAGCAGCAGCAGCAGCAGGGCTAGTGTGAGTTTCTAACCCTGCTCAAACTCCTGGCTCCTGATCATTTCAATTTGGGCAGTGCTCCTAATGCATTGGGAAGCGTTCTGGTAACGCTGTGGTCTGCTGATGTTTCTGCAAGCTGGGGCTGCCGCAATAATGGGATCCCAACGGGGGGCTTTTTAAAGGGAACAGCAATTAAAGTCATAAAGTTAGATTAAATCACAAGAACAAGAGTGATGGGGGTGGGGGAGGGGAGAGAGAGAGAGATATATATAGATATCAGTCATCGCTCAGCTTTTAAAAACCAGCGTGATGCTTGTGTATGAAGAGCCAACCTCTGAGCTGTAAGTGGAGTCTGATCCACTCCAGGGATAGGTATAGCAGCCCTCTAGCAACCATTAGGCACTCTTTGCTTATAGAGTACAGGCAATATCCTGCTAACCACATGTGCAGAGAGGACTGAATTACAGGAGGGCTGCAGTAATGGATCACTAAATCAACACAGCCCTCTGATCACTGCTCGTGGGGTCAGGGAAAGTTAGTCAGGAAACGCATGTGGAAAACTCAGCGGTACTGAAGCTTTCATTTCTCAATAATGTATTTGTGTAATCACTAGTCAGTCTACAGCTACGGCTCAAGGTTTTGCATCGCTCGATAGAATGAACTGGTTTTGCTTCATGAAGTCGAATGAAACCTGCTGAATAATGTTAGCATATTGAATTACGCACCGCCGCCCGCTTTGTATAGTTTTCCCATATACTCACACAAAAAAAAAAACTGACCAGTTAAAAAAATGAGATATTCCCAAATCTAGTGTAAAATACAGTACGACTATGATGGCTTCCGGTAGACTTTTTATTTTATATTAATGATGTCTCATGGGGTTGGGGTTGGTGTTGAGGTTGGGGTTTGGGTTAGAGTCGGGGTTGTAGTTGGGGTTGGGGTTGGGGTTGGGGTTGGGGTTGGGGTTGGGGATGGGGATGGGGATGGGGATGGGGATGGGGATGGGGTTGGGGATGGGGTTGGGGTTGGGGTTGGGGTTGGGGGGGGGGGTGGGGGGGTTAGATGGGGTTGTAGTTGGGGTTGGGGTTGGGGTTGGGGTTGGGGATGGGGATGGGGATGGGGATGGGGTTGGGGATGGGGATGGGGTTGGGGTTAGAGCTGGGGTTGGGGTTGGAGTTAGGGTTGGGGTTAGAGTAGGGGTTGTAGTTGGGGTTGGGGTTGGGGTTGGGTTTGGGGATGGGGATGGGGATGGGGATGGGGTTGGGGATGGGGATGGGGTTGGGGTTGGGGTTGGGGATGGGGATGGGGTTGGGGTTGGGGTTGGGGTTGGGGATGGGGATGGGGTTGGGGATGGGGATGGGGTTGGGGATGGGGTTGGGGATGTGGATGGGGATGGGGTTGGGGATGGGGTTTGGGGATGGGGATGGGGTTGGGGTTGGGGATGGGGTTGGGGATGGGGTTGGGGTTGGGGTTGGGGTTGGGGTTGGGGATGGGGATGGGGATGGGGATGGGGTTGGGTTTGGGGAAAAGGGAGTTCACAACCTCAAATAGGTGAAATAAACGTTTATTTTAAATGTATTACCATATGTAACTTAGATTTTTTTTTTTTAAAGAATTGGGAATTGATAAACAACAAATGACCCCTGACCCTGATCGGTGCAAAATCAAGACAGACAGACAGAACGAGAGCTTTAAAAACTACAAAATTCAATTCGATGTTTAAGTTTAGCTAGGACTGCAGTTACTAAGCCAACGTGAAGCTAGCGATTAGCACGAGGCAGTGTAACAGAGTTTAATAAAAAGTTTAAATTCATCAAGACAATCCCTTGCTTTTGTTCGGGGAGAAGGAACAAGAGAGCTGTGAGGTTTCCCGGCTTGTGTTAATCACGACCACCATCCATCCATCTTCCTCTGCCCGCGCTGTCAGAGGTTGGCTGAAACTATTCATCACGCCGTCTGCGAGCCTCGCCAATGGAAAGCGGCACTTACCCCGGCCCGCTCAAACCCCAAGCCCAGCGGGTCAGCTGCAAGCCGGCTTCGAAAAGCAAACTCTCCCGTGCCACAGAGCTGAGCGCGCCGGCACCAGAGCAAGCAGATTCAACTGCTTGCACGCTTAAAACGAGATAGATAGATAGATAGATAGATAGATAGATAGATAGATAGATAGATAGATAGATAGATAGATAGATAGATATGTATATGGAAAATTACACCAAGCGGTATGTAATGCAATAATTAGCGTCACATTATTCAGCAGGTTTTCATTCGACTTCATGAAGCAATGTTAGTTAATTCTACAGGGTGATGCAAAACCCTTTGTCCAGATCAGAGATGGTTACAGAAGTCATGAGAAAACTGAGATCGTCGCTGTTTCAGTCTTCATTTTTTTTCCAGGTCGGAAACAGTAAACAATATATAATATATAATTTTAATAATAACTATGAACCTGTAGCAGTGTGGCCAGCAAATTAATTAACTGTATTTTATTAATTGTTTTTAATTGACATCACATCTACCTTTAAATGGTCTCTTTAACTATAGTGTTAGCATAACTTCAATTTGTTAACCGCAGAAGTGAATTCTCTTTTATCATTACTCTGTCCAGCCCTGTCTGTCACATTGGCACGAAGACTTTTTGTTCATCTCGTGCTGTCTTAAATGTCAAATGTTATGCCTGCATGTCTGATGAAGCCTCGTGTAATATTAATAATTTCTCAGTCCTTTTAGCGAGTGTCTCCCAGCGTCATTTTAAGTGTAATGTTGTGTTATTGTAAAAACCTGGAGCTTATGTATGAGAGAGTGAATGTTCCAGGGCAGGCTTGAGGCACGGAGACTGGACTGCTCCCTCCCTCCCTCCCTCACCCCCCTAAGAGAAAGGGGGCTCCCTCCAGTCCAGGGCAGGCTTGAGGCACGGAGACTGAACTGCTCCCTCCCTCCCTCCCTCACCCCCCTAAGAGAAAGGGGTCTCCCTCCAGTCCAGGGCAGGCTTGAGGCACGGAGACTGAACTGCCCTCCCTCCCTCCCTCACCCCCTAAGAGAAAGGGGTCTCCCTCCAGTCCAGGGCAGGCTTGAGGCACGGAGACTGAACTGCTCCCTCCCTCCCTCCCTCACCCCCCTAAGAGAAAGGGGTCTCCCTCCAGTCCAGGGCAGGCTTGAGGCACGGAGACTGGGCTCCCCCTCCTGAGGCCTAAGAGAAAGGGGGGTCCCTCCAGTCCAGGGCAGGCTTGAGGCACGGAGACTGAACTGCTCCCTCCTCCCTCCCTCACCCCCCTAAGAGAAAGGGGTCTCCCTCCAGTCCAGGGCAGGCTTGAGGCACGGAGACTGAACTGCTCCCTCCCTCCCTCCCTCACCCCCCTAAGAGAAAGGGTGCTCCCTCCAGTTCTTAAACGTTTTATATACAAACCCTGATTTCTTGCAGCTTGTTTGAACGGTTCTGCTAATAAGAGCTAGGGGGTGAAAGTCCAGGTCTACAAAGACTGCTGTTATTGATTGCTGAGCTGAGCTGAGCTCGGAATATCAGCGCTAATGGTGCTTTAACCATACAGCAACGCATCGAGCAGAGCAAGCAGGGAGCTGCATTCACGCTCTTTATAATCGCATTAGAGACGCGAGCCGAGGAGCACATTGCTAGATTGAAACTTTCAGCCTGGAAAAAAAAAGCAAGGGAAAAACTGACTTGATTGAAGTCTTTCAAATCCTAAATTGCGAGCTCTGGCTCAAAGTTTTGCATCACCCTGCTGAATAATGTTACGTTAACGAATTACACACCGCTTTGTGTGTGTATATATATATATATATATATATATATATATATATATATATATTCATATCTGATTAATTTATAATTTATTATAATTTAAAATTATATATATATATTTATTTTTTTTACAATTCTAAAATTCTAGGTGATGCAAAACTTTTACCCAGGGCTGTAAACACATTCCTTTATGCAAATTATAGTTAAAACTACCATTTTTTTCTTGGAGGATTTTTAAGACAGCGATCAGCGTAGCCTAGCGGTTAGAGACGCTGGACTGGGAGCTAGGAGATCACACTAAATCCTATTCAGAGTGACTGAGGGACAGAACACTAGACAACAGGAAAGGCTTTTTTTAAGCTCAGAATCCGTGCCAAACTGTGAGCAGAATTCATTCACAGTCCTTGTTCAAATGGCGGTGTGCGATGCGCGCTCACACGCTCAAGCGAGTCCCGGTTACTTTTAGCTCCCGCAGGGGAGCGAGGGGGCTTAGGAGAGGCGCATTGTTCAATTGAGCTATTCTATAACCCTGGATGCCCCGATGAAGCGCTAGGAGCTAACAAAGTCCTCCCCTCGCTGCTTCACGATTCCAGAAACTCAGACAAACTGTTTTCTTGCGCGTCCAGCATTGTATACCGCGCAAGAGCCGTTTCTATAGCAACCCCACCCCCCGGGAGAGAACAAACTAGTTCAGCTACTGGAAGGGAGTTTTGAATGCTGGTTCAGCTGTTGAAGGTTGTGTCTTAAAACCCGGTTATTTGAAGAACTCCATTCAAAACTGTAGACCGCTTTGGTGGTACAGGAAAGAGAACTCCCCTCTCCACACTGCAGAGCGCTCTAGCAGTATAGGAAAGAGAACTCCACTCTCAACACTGCAGAGCGCTCTAGCAGTATAGGAAAGAGAACTCCACTCTCAACACTGCAGAGCGCTCTAGCAGTATAGGAAAGAGAACTCCACTCTCAACACTGCAGAGCGCTCTAGCAGTATAGGAAAGAGAACTCCCTCTCAACACTGCAGAGCGCTCTGGCAGTATAGGAAAGAGAACTCCCCTCTCAACACTGCAGAGCTCTAGCAGTATAGGAAAGAGAACTCCCCTCTCACACTGCAGAGCTCTCTAGCAGTATAGGAAAGAGAACTCCTCTCAACACTGCAGAGCGCTCTAGCAGTATAGGAAAGAGAACTCCCCTCTCAACACTGCAGAGCGCTCTAGCAGTATAGGAAAGAGAACTCCCCTCTCAACACTGCAGAGCGCTCTAGCAGTATAGGAAAGAGAACTCCCTCTCAACACTGCAGAGCGGTCTGGCAGTATTTCATGGAAAGAGAACTCCCCTCTCAACACTGCAGAGCGCTCTAGCAGTATGGGAAAGAGAACTCCCCTCTCAACACTGCAGAGCGCTCTGGTAGTATAGGAAAGAGAACTCCCCTCTCAACACTGCAGAGCGCTCTAGCAGTATAGGAAAGAGAACTCCACTCTCAACACTGCAGAGCGCTCTAGCAGTATAGGAAAGAGAACTCCCCTCTCAACACTGCAGAGCGCTCTAGCAGTATGGGAAAGAAACTCCCCTCTCAACACTGCAGAGACATCGCTTAGCAGTATAAAAAATGGGAAAGAGAACCCACTTGTCAACACTGCAGATTTATTTACATTCTAGTATAGGAAAAAAGATCACATATTATTGTCAACACTGCAGAGCGCTCTAGCAGTATATTGTGTGTGTGTGTCTGTGTGTCTGTGTGTTGAGAGACACACACGCAGGCACGCTCACACACACACACACACACACACACACACACACAGTAACAGAAGGGGGTTGCAGGCAGGCAGGCGATAGAAAATACTTCTCTCGTAGCTGCATTGGAACAATGGCTCTCTTGGGCAGCGTGAGAATGTTTTTCACTGTAAGTAATGTAATGGGATAGGCCTGCTTTGTTAGCGCTACGATTTATTTACATTTACGTCGCCAGCTCCATTCAGGCTGGGCTGCACATATATTGCATTAGATACACAAACAGATTTTTAAATTATGTATTTGTATTGGTTGCGAGGAGGCTGTTTTTTTATGTTGGAAGTCAATTAATTTCAAAGACGAGGTGCTTGAGAAACAAAGGCACGTCGGCCCTTATTAGATCCAGTTTATGGATTATTATTATTATTATTATTATTATTATTATTATTATTATTATTATTATTATTATTATTATTATTTATTTAAGTAGGCATGTGATTTGATATTTAACAAGGGAAGTTCATTCACGTGTCTTGGAATATGCTCTAAGGTTCATTTACCAACAGCTATGGTAAAAATGTCAGCTTTCATTGGGACTCTATGAAAAAAATCAGCTAGAATTGTAACAAAGAGTTGAAACAAAAAAAAAAAAGGAACATCTATTTAAAATTCTATATTAAAAAAAACTCAATATGTTAACATAACATTATTCAGCAGCTTTTATTGGACTCTATGAAGTTTAAAGTTTGATTTTAAAATATAATTGGTGGGAATTAAGTATATGTTAACAAAGCGGTGTGTTATTCAATTTTCAATGTTTGGACTCTTTGAAGCTGAGGGAGTTCATTCTATATAGAGGGGTGGAATTCAATATGTTAACAAGGGAACATTATTCAGCAGGTTTCATTGGACTTCTATATAGAAAACTGAGGGAGTTCATTCTATATGTGTTAATTCAATATGTTAACAAGGGAACATTATTCAGCAGCTTTCATTGGACTCTATGAAGCTGAGGGAGTTCATTCTATATAGAGGGTGGAATTCAATATGTTAACAAAGGAACATTATTCAGCAGCTTTCATTGGACTCTATGAGCAAAATGAGTTCATTCTATATAGAGGGGGAATTCAATATGTTAACAAGGGAACATTATTCAGCAGCTTTCATTGGACTCTATGAAGCTGAGGGAGTTCATTCTATATAGAGGGGTGGAATTCAATATGTTAACAAGGGAACATTATTCAGCAGCTTTCATTGGACTCTATGAAGCTGAGGAGTTCATTCTATATAGAGGGGTGGAATTCAATATGTTAACAAGGGAACATTATTCAGCAGCTTTCATTGGACTCTATGAAGCTGAGGGAGTTCATTCTATATAGGGGTGGAATTCAATATGTTAACAAGGGAACATTATTCAGCAGCTTTCATTGGACTCTATGAAGCTGAGGGAGTTCATTCTATATAGAGGGTGTGGAATTCAATATGTTAACAAGGGAACATTATTCAGCAGCTTTCATTGGACTCTATGAAGCTGAGGGAGTTCATTCTATATAGAGGGTGTTATTCAATATGTTAACAAGGAACATTATTCAGCAGCTTTCATTGGACTCTATGAAGCTGAGGAATTCTATATAGAGGGTGTTAATTCAATATGTTAACAAGGGAACATTATTCAGCAGCTTTCATTGGACTCTATGAAGCTGAGGGAGTTCATTCTATATAGAGGGTGTGGAATTCAATATGTTAACAAGGGAACATTATTCAGCAGCTTTCATTGGACTCTATGAAGCTGAGGGAGTTCATTCTATATAGAGGGGGGTGGAATTCAATATGTTAACAAGGGAACATTATTCAGCAGCTTTCATTGGACTCTATGATGAATTCTATATAGCAATATGTTAACAGGGCAGTTTCATTCTATATTATTCAGCAGACTCTATGAAGCTGAGGGAGTTCATTCTATATAGAGGGGGTGGAATTCAATATGTTAACAAGGGAACATTATTCAGCAGGTTTTCATTCGATTTTATGAAGCAAAATGAGTTCATTCTATAAGGGGGTGATGATGCAAACACTTTTGTCCAGAGAAGTATGTCTTACAAACTATTTAAAAAAAAAACAGTCAATGCGTGTGAATCCCATTAAAAACGCAGCTGGGTTCCAGCTCCAAACTGGATTTTGGGGAAACGGTTCCTCAAAAAGGCATCTTGACTTCAATAGAAACAAACATCCTTAAATAAAAACACGTGCGCTACAAAACTTGCAAAAATACATTGTTTTGAGAAATAAAAAGCGTAGAAAGAAAGAAAGAAAGAAAGAAAGAAAGAAAGAAAGAAAGAAAGAAAGAAAGACGAAACAATCTCAAAAGCATTAAGTGGAGACAGCCATCAGTGATAATCGAGCCCTCTTTGGATAAGTGTGGGGGTTACTTTGACCACTTAGAAGCTCTTTCTCCAGTCCGATCATCATTAAATATAAATTTAAAAAAACCACAAAGGCCTTTTTCCTTTAAAATGTCATTACAGATCTTTATGGCATAATCACAATAATAATAATATGCTGAAGCAGCAGGTGGACTATCCTATCCCCCTGAGCCATCAGCAGCTATTGCCGCTAGAGAGATAGACAGGCCCCATTCACTGACATCACTCACTCACTCACACACTGCAGATTTACAGCCGCTGAAATGGAATTTACATTACAAGGGAATCCTAATAGACTTGAACAACGCTGTACTATATATCGTTTCGTCAATTCTAAGGCATGTTATATTGTGTAATGTCACATTTTAGTGAGTTTGTTATATATATATATATATATATATATATATATATATATATATATATATATATATATATATACGGAAAACTACAAAGCGCTATGTAATTCAGTCGGTTAACGTGACCAGGCCCCACGTGACCGGGGTGGAATTCATGATTAAAATATGACATTTCGAATCCACAACAGAAAATATGGACTGCGCCTACAGACATATGTTGATCATGACAAAACTTTATTTATTTATTTATTTATTTATTTATTTTTGCTTCATCCAAAACAGTGATCTTACATAGAAACGTCTGCTGGGGGGGAGGTTCAAAATTATCAGAACCCCCCCCAAAATTAGGCCGTGATCGTGTAATTGCATTGATGCCTTTAATAGGCCGCCCATGCAATTCATTTAAAACAGTAAAGAGAAAAGGAACACAGAGCCACACACGGTAAAACGCAGGAGACTTCTTTAGAAGTTGAATCAGAATTGTTAATATTACTCTCGTCAAGAAGCAGACAGACAACAGGATCAAGGCGCTGAAAAGAGGGAGAAGTTTTATTTATTTATTTATTTATTTTTTAAAATCGGGCTTGTTTGTATCAGCAGCATTAAGAAGGGTCACCCTGAATCGATTGATTCTTTCATTGTTGTTAATAATGAGTCAGCAGACGCTTTTATCCAGAGCGACTTACAGAAACCAAGGGGTGAGCTGTGCTTCATCAACAACTGCTGCTGCTGCTGCTGCTGCAGAGTCACTTCCAATAGGAGCTCGTTTGTTTTACGTCTCATCCGAAGGACGGAGCACAAGGAGGTTCAGTGACTTGCTCAGGGTCACACACACACACACACACACACACACACACACACACACACACACACACACACACACACACACACACACACACACACACACACACACACACACACAGGGTCAGTGGCTGAGTCGGGATTTGAACCTCTTGGTATCAAGACCCCTATCTCTAAACCACTGGACTAGCACGCCTCCTAAATAAAAACCTGATAGATTATATAAGAGCGTTGGAAACGGATGGCGTCCCTGTCTGTCCCACGGTATCAGTTTTGGGACTAATCAGTAAAAGTGGTACATTGTTATTTCAAAAGCTATTTAGCGCCCTCTAGTGGCTATGTGAAACCAAGACATTTCACTAACCAAGCCGATTCTTCACATTATATTTACTGCATCAGTTAGGATATGCGTAGGAGGCTATTCTGCGGTGTTTCTGTGCTGTGTTGTTTTATTAGTTAGTCAGTTAGTTGTGCATTTTAAATGTTTCTAATTATTTCTGTGCTTTGATATGACTTCTGTGTCTTTTCATCGGCCGTAACATTTATAAATGTATTATTTTTAAATTGTTGAGTAATTTCTGTAAGTTGCGTTGGATAAAAGCGTCTGCTTAATAATAATAATAATAATAATAATAATAATAATAATAATAATAGGCCCTGGTTTTCGTCTGTTGTTTTTCCTTACAGGGAGTGCAGGATTTTTCCTACCTCCCTTAATGTTTTTGTTGTTTAATGAAAAGAGCTCTCTTCTCAAAATGAAAAAAAAAAAATAGAAAGGAAATGAAAAAAAAAAAGATAAAAGACTTTTCTCTCTCTCTCTTTCTAAGGAGGCTGGCTGTGTTTCCTCTGTCGCCTAGCAACTGTCGCCAAGGCCGGAGCCCCATTGTTACCGGGAGCTGCGCCTATCTGCTTTTCTTCCCTTAGAGGGGGTGGGAACATTCAGAGAGGGGGGGTAGGTGAAATGGTCAGGCAATGGACGTTGCAATATACTTAAGTAATGAATATTGGATACAATTAAAAATACAGATAGATTACCCGTGTGAGTGTGTGTGTGTGTGTGACCCTGAGCAAGTCACTTCACCTCCTTGTGCTCCGTCCTTCAGATGAGACGTAAAACAAACGAGCTCCTATTGGAAGTGACTCTGCAGCAGCAGCAGCAGCAGTTGTTGATGATGCATAGTTCACCCCCTAGTCTCTGTAAGTCGCTTTGATAAAAGCGTCTGCTGAATGACTCATTAATGAAATAAACCACAATCCTTTCTTTTCGTACGTCCCGAATCTCAGGACAGTGCCATGGGTCTCTCTTGAGACCTATTCTTGTCAGCTGCTTTTGTTACAAATGACTTCATAGCTATTGCATCATCGTGTTACATCTTTCTTTCTTTCTTTCTTTCTTTCTTTCTTTCTTTCTTTCTTTCTTTCTTTCTTTAGCTTTGAATTGGCAGGAAAGGATTATTAAAAACACACATACACAGACACACGTACGCAGACACACACACACACACACACACACACACACACACACACACACACACACACACACACACACACACACACACACACAGACACACACACACACATGCACACACACACACACACACACACACACACACACACACACACACACACACACACACACACACACACACACACACACACACACACACGTACGCAGACACACACATGTACGCAGGCACACACACACACATACACAGACGCAGACACACACACACAGACACACACACACATACGCACACACACGCAGACACACACACGTACGCAGACACGCACACACACAGACACAGATGCACCCACACACACACACACACACACACACACACACATACACAGACGCAGACACACACATACACAGACACACACACATATGCACACACACACATACGCAGACACACACACACACACACACACACACACACATACACACACACACACACACACACACACACACACACACACACACACACACACACACACACACACACACACACACACACACACACACACACACACACACACACACGTACGCAGACACACACATACGCAGGCACACACACACACATACACAGACGCAGACACACACATGCATAGACACACACACACATATGCACACACACGCAGACACACACACGTACGCAGACACGCACACACACAGACACAGATGCACCCACACAGACACACACACACACTCAGACACACACACACACACACACACACACATACTGAGAACTCAACATTTATTCCCTAATAAATGTCTCCCACTCAAATATCCTTGGAAAATAAAAACAAGGGAAGGGGGGTGGGTGGGTGAAAGGACTTTTATTTTAAAAGCGTTTTCAATCATCCGATGACATCATTGGTACACAAGTGGCCTTTGGTAGCACCTGTGTCTGTGAGCGAGCGAGCGAGCGTGCGTGTGTGTGTGCGTGTGTGAGCGTGCCTGCGTGTGTGTGTGCGTGTGTGAGCGTGCCTGCGTGTGTGTGCGCGTGTGATCTGATTAAAAGATAAACCAGACCTTTCACAACTGTCACTCCGTCTCCTAGACCAGCCTCTTGGACAGCCACAGACAGCTCTGTCAGCAGAAAGGCCGAAGCAGCCTGGGGCTTGCCCAGTCGCCCACACCCAGGCCTGACGGCACTTTACCTGGGATAAAAGGAGATGGCGAGACCCCCCCTCTAAACCCCCCTTTTCTTCCTCTTTTTTTTCCTCGGGGATTGGTGGTCATTTCGTTTTTCCTTTGTGCTCTGTTCACAATTCGGCATTCAACAAGTGAATTCGGTCGCATTCAAACCCACTTTCTTCTCTTTTTGGTTTTTGAATGAAATCCAGCTGGGTACACTACAGTGAATAAATGTGCAGTGTGAGAAACGGTAAGTCACTGGTTATGGTGCACCTTTTGTGTGTGCGTGTGTGCGTGTGTGTGTGCTTGTGTGTGTGTGTGTGCGTGTGTGTTGTGTATAGATATTGCCTGACCGCACGTCTATGCTGAGTTGCTTAATACTTTATGACAAAATCTCAACCTCAGTATAAAACTCGACTATTACCGTCCATCTAAAAATGACAGACAAATAGTTCATTTCAACAGTACGCTGGTGCGAAAGGATTTCTGACTAACGACTATGATACAGCACTTTCTTTCAATGGGCCATGAGACATAATACCACAAGCAATGGAATTATCTGGGGACCCAGGCTCCCCGCAGCACCTGTTCAAGGTGTTATGTCAGGTATAAGAGTCTATAACACCAGAATGCATAGGATGAGACGTAAAACAAGCTCCTATTGGAAGTGACTCTGCAGCAGCAGCAGCAGCAGTTGTTGATGATGCATAGTTCACCCTCCTAGTCTCTGGAAGTCGCTTTGGAGAAAAGCGTCTGCTGAATGACTCATTAAATAGTCTAAATTGAAAGCATCCTGTTTTTTGAACGTGTTTTTATATATAGCTGGGCGTGTGTTGTACACAGGAGCTCTCCTGCTGCGTTTGTGATTTTGCACAGCCCTCTGGGATGTCGTGGCATGAAGGGAGGGCGCTATATAAAAATGCGTTTGCATTGCATTGCATTGTATTGTATTGTATTGTAACACAGAATTTAAAGGGCGATGGTACAGGTCTGTCTGCTGTTTAGATCCTAACCCCTTCCAGAACTAAAGGCTTACTTTGATTAGTTTAGACACTGATAAGCAGCTGTTGGCTTTTTTAGAGCATTTTACAGCACCGGGGAACCCCAGATTGAATCAGCCACTTCTTTTTAACAGTAATCCTAGGAGACCAGTTATTGTTGGTCGATTGCAGTCTAGGGCTGATTCCCCAGTGCTGTACAATGTTCTAACATTCATTTATCAACCCCACCCCTAACCAAATATATATTTATCCTTCATCTACCCGCCTGCATGGAAACACCTCTGGGTGTGAGAATTTCAATCTCCGCTCAGTAATCAGGGATATAGAAACACACTCGTGTGTGAAAATGTCAGACCGCTTTGTGCTTTAATCAGGCGTCTTAAACCACTTCTAAAGTGTCGTGAGTTTTATCGTTTGTGTTCCTTTTCTCTTAGTGTTTAAATGGATTTGACATGCACATTAGACAGAACCCTCTGAGACAGTGTGGAGCTGTAGAGTTTTCTAGATTTGAAAACCACTGAACACAGTATATATATATTTTTTTAAAGAGACAGTGAATTATGAGAAACAAAATAGATTTTTTTTCGGAGTAACATTTGAACCCCAAACTATGACGGAACAGAAAAAAAAAACATTGAAAAATAATAAACGCAGGTTCATTTACTTTCACACCTTTTGTATGTATTTAATTTATTATTTTTTTAAATTAATAAACCGACCCGCTCTCTCAAATTCAATTTCAGAGGCCTTGGGGGTCAGAGTTTTTTTTTTTTGTTCGTTTTCCGGCAGGACAAAAGGATGAAACGAATGCCACAATGAACTCCCACATTCCAGCCTGGAGGAGCGGAGATAAAAACACAGAGAGGCCATTTTGTGAGGAGCAGTTGCCTAGCGACAGAGAAGGAGGCCAAGGCCTGTGACAGAGGCGTGTCACGAGGCCTGATGAACATTCCACACATTCCGTACAGAACATTCCGTGAGCCGATTGATTAATTAATTAATTAATTAATTAATTAATTTGTTCTCTTATTAGTGTGTATTTACACAGTAATTACTTAATAATACATAAAGGCAGACTGACACATCATTACAATGTTATTATGCAGAGCTACAATGTACAGTAAGTTTTGCATCCCCCTATAGAATAAACACATTTCGCTTCAAAACTTTTGCCTGTATATATGTGTGATGCTCAGCCACGGTTTCTGTGAGAGCTCAGATTTTGAATTGGAAGGGACTGACAGACTTGTCCTGGCAGCAGTCGCACCCCCCTATCGTGCCAAGGGGTGGTATCGCCTGGCAAGTGTAATGACTCCCCCAGAGCATAGCCCAATCGAAGCCCGGGGGACGTTGTGACACAGCCCAGTCAGCCTGCAGGAGCGCTGCAGCTCACGCAATGCCACGCAGGCAGATTCTTCCAGTGCCTTCGTCACCCAAGGAAGAAGCTGGCATTTTTGAGTCATTCAGCAGACGCTTTTATCTAAAGCGACTCACAGAGACTAGGGGGTGAACTATGCATCATCAACAACTGCTGCTGCTGCTGCTGCAGAGTCACTTCCAATAGGACCTCGTTTGTTTTACGTCTCATCCGAAGGATGCCTTTTACCTCTGGAAGTCTGGGTTCGAATCGGGATCAGTGGTACTATTTTGTACAGGCAGCAGTGGTGTAGTGGAGCCGGAACTACTTTCTACAGATAGCAGTGGTGTAGTGGGCAGACAGCAGTGGTGTGGTGGGGAACCGAACTACTTTTACAGACAGCAGTGGTGTAGTGGGCCGGAACTATTTTCAGACAGACAGTGTAGTGGGCAACTACTTTCTACAGACAGCAGTGGTGTAGTGGAGCCGGAACTACTTTTTACAGACAGCAGTGGTGTAGTGGAGCCGGAACTATTTTCTACAGACAGCAGTGGTGTAGTGGAGCCGGAACTACTTTCTACAGACAGCAGTGGTGTAGTGGAGCCGGAACTACTTTCTCAGACAGCAGTGGTGTAGTGGAGCCGAGCAGAGTCGAGCTTAATAATAGGCTGGCTAAGTCACATGACTCCCATCTCCCGCACAACTCTCTGATTCAGTCAGTCAGTCTGCAGTCCTCTTAATGCGGGCTCTAGGTCCAGGTCTGTCTGGAAGACTAGTGATTTTGTTGTTCTAGGTGCAGGAACCGACAGCAAGTCGCAGTCTGCCTCACAGCTCTGTGACGTCATCCGAGAACAAAACCGTCCCCTGGATTCTCAGAACAAATTGTAGATATAACCTGTGATCCTACCTTGTTGCCTCCTATTCTCAGTGTTATTATTATAAGTGCATCCTGGTTCATATTTTATTCTAGTAGATTATAACATTCCTGTTCATCCTGTATTCTTGTTGTTATTATTATACCTCCTAGTTCATATTGTATTCTAGTAGTTTATTATACATTCCTAGTTCATATTGTATTCTAGTAGTGTTATTATTATACAGAGCATCCTAGTTCATATTGTATTCTAGTAGTGTTCATATTATTATACATAGCATCCTAGTTCATATTGTATTCTAGTAGTGTTATTATTATACATAGCATCCTAGTTCATATTGTATTCTAGTAGTGTTATTATTATACATAGCATCCTAGTTCATATTTTATTCTAGTAGTGTTATTATTATACATAGTTTCATATTGTTATTATTATACTAGCATCCTAGTTCATATTGTATTCTAGTAGTGTTATTATTATACACAGCATCCTAGTTCATATTGTATTCTAGTAGTGTTATTATTATACATAGCATCCTAGTTCATATTGTATTCTAGTAGTGTTATTATTATACATAGCATCCTAGTTCATATTGTATTCTAGTAGTGTTATTATTATACATAGCATCCTAGTTCATATTGTATTCTAGTAGTGTTATTATTATACATCCCTAGTTCATATTGTATTCTAGTAGTGTTATTATTATACATAGCATCCTAGTTCATATTGTATTCTAGTAGTGTTATTATTCTATACATAGCATCCTAGTTCATATTGTATTCTAGTAGTGTTATTATTATACATAGCATCCTAGTTCATATTGTATTCTAGTAGTGTTATTATTTCCTAGTTCATATTGTATTCTAGTAGTGTTATTATGTAAACTACACTTCAGTGTTTAAATCTGAATTATTATACATAGCTTGCATTGTAACCCTAGTAGTGTTATTATTATACTGCCCTGTTCAACACCTGTAGTGTTATTATTTGTCGCCTGTATTTAGATAAAGACGTCTGTCAAATCAATAAATAATAATAATAATAATCTTATTCTTTCAGGAGTTGCAGTGTTGCAGCAGTGGCCTCTAGTGGTCACTGGGGTGTATTGCATGTCCGACGTGACCATTTGGGAAGAAAAAGCTCAGCCTTCAGGAATAACACAACGGCACTGCGAGTTAAAGAATCAAAAATGGTTTTATTACAGAAAACATGGAAGCAATTACACAGTCAATTCTAGTAAAATTGTGCGTGTGGGGGTGGGGGGGAGGGACAGGTAAAGACGATTTCTTATTAAAAGCAGACTCGGAGGTAGTGGCTTCCTCAGGGGACGACGGCTGTGTGTGTGGGGAGGGGGGGGTTATTACTTGGAGGAGGCGGGCAGAGCCTTGGCAGACTCCAGGACTTTGTTCCAGAGCTCCAGGAGTTGGACCTGCATGCTGTCAGCCAGGGGCTTCAGCTGGGCCTGGACGCTGTCGGTCAGGGGCTGCAGCTGAGCCTGGACGCTGTCGGCGAGGGGCTTCAGCTGGGCTCGGCCGTCTTCCAGGTAGGCCCTGAAGAAGAAGAGGAAACAAGGTGGTTCAGAAACTTTTATAAGAGTTAGTGCACCGTGGTTTGTTTCTTTAATATGTTTTACTATACCTCTATGCTTTACCAGACCTCTCTGTGCTTTACAATGCTTCCCTGTGCTTTACCAGACCTCTCTGTGCTTTACAATGCTTCCCTATGCTTTACCAGACCTCTCGGTGCTTTACAAGGCTTCCCTATGCTTTACCAGACCTCTATGTGCTTTACAATGCTTCCCTATGCTTTACCAGACCTCTATGTGCTTTACAATGCTTCCCTATGCTTTACCAGACCTCTCTGTGCTTTACAATGCTTCCCTATGCTTTACCAGACCTCTCTGTGCTTTACAATGCTTCCCTATGCTTTACCAGACCTCTCTGTGCTTTACAATGCTTCCCTATGCTTTACCACACCTCTCTGTGCTTTACAAATCTCCTCTATGCTTTACCAGACCTCTCTGTGCTTTACAATGCTTCCCTATGCTTTACCAGACCTCTCTGTGCTTTACAATGCTTCCCTATGCTTTACCATACCTCTCTGTGCTTTACAATGCTTCCCTATGCTTTACCATACCTCTCTGTGCTTTACAATGTTTCCCTATGCTTTACCAGACCTCTCTGTGCTTTACAATGCTTCCCTATGCTTTACCAGACCTCTCTGTGCTTTACAATGCTTCCCTATGCTTTACCATACCTCTCTGTGCTTTACAATGCTTCCCTATGCTTTACCAGACCTCTCTGTGCTTTACAATGCTTGCCTATGCTTTACCATCCCTCTCTGTGCTTTACAATGCTTGCCTATGCTGTACCATACCTCTCTGTGCTTTACAATGCTTGCCTATGCTGTACCATGCACGGTGCTTTATCACACCGCGCTGTGCTTTGCTGTGGGACTCTCTCAGAAGGACGTAACGCGGTAGATGGTTCTTACTGGGCCTTGGCGTTCAGTTCCTGGGCTTGCAGTTTCTGCACCAGGTCCTGGGTGGTGCTGGTGAGCAGAGTGGAGAGCTCCTTGAAATACTTGCTGAGGGATTCCAGGTCTGTGGGGACCTCTCTCTTCACCACCGCGGCGTCCGTCTCACTGCCTGAAAGGAGCAAAGAACATTTATATATAGGAAGACTTTATTGAACATTAAATGCCCAAGCTCAAAAAACAAAATAAAACTCAAATCTATCCTATTAAATGTTTGCTGTGGTTAAAAGTTGCAGAAGTTGTTAAATTCAGAGCCTTACCGTGCAGGACTACCATGGCAAAGGCCAGAACAGCTACAATGGAAAACTTCATGGCTGCAGAATGCTGTGGAAGCTGGAGACTAATTAAAGAAAAGAAACGATCAGACTTTGAGACATGTCGTTGTTTTTTTCATTTAGAATGTGGGTGGCTAGTTCATATCACGGGTATTTTGCTCTGTGGCTCAAGGGCCCGCCTCTTTTTACCACGGATTGGCTACAAGAGCACAACAGAGCTTTCTGATTGGCTGGACTCACCACTGCAGGTCAATGTTTTGTTTTTTTGTTTGTTATAAATAAATACCATAGGATAATTTCAAAAGCAAATGTGTTTTAATTGGTTAATAATTTTATGACATTTTTTTTTTTCATTTGTGTTTGTTTATCTCAAATGCGCGAATCAAGTTTTGAGAATTTTTTTTTTTTTTTTTAAATGGTGTTTGGACAGCGTTCGCATTAATATTGACTTTCCTTGGTCGTCAACAGGACCAAAAAAAAAATGGTGAAGTAGTCTTTTTTTTTTTTTTTTTTTTTACTGAAGCAAGGGTTTACTGTACCTCAAGTTTATCATTTTCTGAGATACACTTTCCCCAGTACAGCAGAAAAAAATTAAGACACACCCAGTTCCAGACTCTCAGAGTGTGTTCAGATGATTTGAACACGAAGCCACTTTCTCAGCAGCTTGAAAGCTGGTTCCAGGAGACCCCCGGGAGACCTAGTTTGAGGTTTGCTGTATCAAACCCCCAAGTCTCCCTGCCTGGTGTGCCGCGCAGTGGCCTGAAACCTACAGTCTCCTGAAACCAAGCTCCAAGCCACAGAGTCGTGGCTTCGTGTTCCCTTCAGCTTTAGAGATTCAAACCCAACTTGATCTCGCAATGGGCCCTATTCATAGAACCCGGATTTAAATCTCTATTTTAATTGATTGAATGAAGTTTCGTTTTGATAAAACTGTGCTGCAGACACTGTCATTGATTTTATACATCATCAATACAGACCCAGCAAAGAAAAATGATGAGATTTAAGCCGAGGGAACACGAAGCCACCGCTCTGAGGCTTGGAGCTTGGTTTCAGGAGACTGAAGGTTTCAGGCCGCTGCGCGGCACACCAGGCAGGGAGACTTGGGGGTTTGATACAGCAAACCTCAAACTAGGTCTCCCGGGGGTCTCCAGGAACCAGCTTTCAAGATCCTGAAAAAGTGGCTTCGTGTTCAACTCGGCTGTAGCATTGGAAAGCAAACAGAACATCACAACACAAAAAGACAAACAATACCGTGCCCCTGTTAGATTAGCACAACAGCGTTTAGAAGTAGTCTTCCTCATGCATGAAGTATTACAAACACGTTCTTACCTGCTTCTGAAGAGCTGGGATGATGGAATACCAAGCTGGTGCTGGGCTCATATACTGCCAGGGGAGGAGGGAGGGGCGGTCTTTGCTCGATGCCGATTGGCTCTGGTGAGCGATTGGGCGATGGGGTGATTGGCCGGCTTGGCTGTCAGTCAGAAAAGCGATTGTGTGTTGGCTGGACCTTGATGCTTTCGATGCCACAATGAGGATGGAGACAAAGTCCAAGGCGCTGCTGAGTGCTGACAGAACAAA